>SNQJ01S0018872.1:66749-95534 GCA_010110895.2 Picea sitchensis | reverse complement strand
AACTGAGTCAATAGCACCTGTATATAGCAATAGTAGAACATCATGTCATCAATCATGACGCATCATCATCAAGGTTAAGTGGTTCATCATCATAAAAATCCAGATCACTTGCGAGCAAGTGTCCTCAAAGAATAAGTTTTGTCGGTGCGCCAGAGCGGGATGTTACAATAATGGGCAGGCAATTTCTACTATTGACGGATAATAGTTGGGTGAAATATTTTTTTAGACAACCATATCTTAATGCAAGACAAGCAAGATGGCTAGCCTTCTTGAGCGAATTTGACTTCGAGGTCAGACATATCAAGGGTAAGGAAAATAATGTAGCAGACGCTTTAAGAAAAAGAGTCCATGGGTTATTTGAGATAAATATCAGCAGGGCAGAAAGTCATCTGGAACAAAGAATAAGGACAACACGTATTAACGATTGAAATTACACTAAGATAATGGTAGAATTACAAAATAGTACGGCAAACTCAGATAAACTAGATCTAAGTATTAACAAGAAGGGACTATTACGATTTCAAAACATACTTTACATACCAGATTCAACAGAGTTAAAGTTAATAGTTTTGGACGAAGTGCATAAGAAACTATATTCTGGCCATCCAGGTTACCAGAAAACAATAACAACACTTAGAAAACTATTTTACTGGCCTAGTATGAAGGGATAAATAGCAGACTACTTGGCTAGGTGCCAAGATTTTTAGAAGGTTAAGGCTGAGCACCAGCATCCAGTCGGCCTATTACAACCATTACCAGTACTAGAATGGAAATGGGAGACCATATCGCTGGAATTTATAACAGGTTTGCCTAAAACTCAGAAACATAATGATTCTATCAAGGTTTAGTAAGTTTGTACACTTTATTCCTGCAAAGTCTACTTTTAAAGATATAAACATTTCTGAAATATTCATGGAAGAAATTTTTAGACTGCATGGTATTCTTAAAATGATGATTTCAGATAGAGATGTAAAATTCACATCCTCTTTTTGGAAGTAATTGTTTGCAGGGATAAACACTAATTTGAATTTTAGTATGAGTTATCATCCACAAACGGATGGAAAAACCAAAAGGACAAACCAAATCATAGAGGATATCCTCTGCATGTACGTAAGAACAAAACCGAACAAGTGGGAAGACTATCTGCACTTGGTAGAATTTGCATGTAACATTGGGTACCAAACTTCAGCTAAGTTAAGACCTTTCAAAGTACTGTATGATAGAAAGTGTACGACTCCAATTAGCTAGGATAACCTGGCTGATAGGCTCATGGTTGGACCAGAGATGCTCCAAGAAATGGAGAACATGGTAAGGAAGGTACAACATAAATTGAAAGAAGCACAAGACAGACATAAGAGCTATGTAGATGAGGAAAGAAGACACTTGAAATTTCATGTTCGAGACCATGTTTATTTGAAGGTCAAATCATGAAAAAGTTCATTGAAGTTAGGGAACTATGCCAAGATGGCACCGAGGTTTTGTGGGCCCTTCGAGATACTAACTCGAATTGAACACATAGCATACCAACTTCCATTTCCAACTCTTCTAAGAATTCATAATGTATTTCATGTTTCTTTGTTCAAAAAGTATGTTCATGAACTTACTCATATGATTGATTGGAACTTGGTGTAGGTGAAACCCGAAGGCAAGTTCCAAGTGGAACCCCTGCATATTCTGAACTAGAGAGAAATAACACTTTGGAGCAAAGTCGTCACTTAGGTAAAGATGCAATGGAAGCACTTTAGTCCTGAGGAGGCCACTTGGGAGTTGGAGGGAGATCTGCATAAATCTCATCCAATCCTATTCCAAGAAGGGAACCTACACCGAGGACAATTTTTTATTGAAGGGGGAGAGGATGTGACATCCCCAAAAATAAAGTAATTTTGAAATTTAAAATTTGTTGGAAAATTATTCCGATTTTAGTAAATTCGAATTTGGATAATTTTTGCCATTTATGGCAATTCCGAATTTCAAATTTGATAATTGTAATTAATTATTATGACTGTTGGGCAAATATATGATTTGACCCAACTAACTATTTGACTATGACACTTGTATGAAAAAAAAAAAATTTATATTGATTGTAGGAGGACAAATGGAATAGCCATGTTAAAAAAAAATGACCATGACCCCATGAGTGGGGAACATGTTGGAACTACCTCTGGGATGATTGTTACAAGTGGAAAATAAGAGATTTGACCATTGGAAGGTCCTAAAAATCAAGGATTTAGAAAGCTGTGAAAATTCTCAAGGGAGGGAAAAGACCTAGGAAAAAATATTTTATTGATAAATAACATATGTGAGGAGGCAGGACACTGCCAAGTATGCTGGGAAAAGAGACTATTCATTTTCTTTCCTTCTTGTTATGAACACTACTAAGTAAGTGTGAGGCAAGAGGAATCTGCTGGAGTTGAAGGACATTGCTGAGGAGGAGTTTTCCAAGTTCGCCCTCATGGATTCATGGTCAGGCTAGGGGGTGAATAGGACATGCGATTTGGATGCCCTATTATAAGGTTGGGTGGAATGTGGTTGTTCCATTTTTCATTTTAGAAAACTTTATTCAGATATGTCTATCTACCCCTACTCTATTCATTGTTAATAGAATTATTGATTGATAGAATGAAGTAGTGTAAATCTGGGTGAACAAATCAACTTATACGAGAAAAATGGATCTGTTGCAAATGGGCTAAACTGTGGGATATACCTTACAGGTTTAACTATAGATGTCGATTGAAATTGTATCTGCATCATGGTTAAGCATGGAATTTCTAAAGAACATTGTCCAATCGGTGCTAAGACTCCCTACAAATTATGTATTGTACATGAGTCAGAATAATTATTTCATGTATATTATGTACTGTGGCCTATTTCAAGAGTTTTTTTCTTTTGAAAGAGAAATTGAGGCCTATATATGTACACCTATATTTCATGCACATAGTCGTTTCACGGTAGGAACAATAAACTAGTTTTATCTGTGCAATTATTTATATATATACATATATATATAAAACATTGTAATATTTATATGCATTCTTCTATGTATAGCCTTATTCCTTGAAGTCGGGACGAAATTCCCACAAAATTATGGTTATTGGAGTAAAAATGAAAGGTATAGTGTAACTGTTATAGAATTACTGTATCTCTTTAATAAAGGGTTATTACAACCAAAATATTTTTATCATACACAATCCTGTGAAACGAAACTAATATTTTAAGCAACCTCAAACGAAATTCGGAAAATCAAACTACATGCTAGTAATTAAAGAGAACAAATAATATACATTATGTAGCCATATTTTCTTTATGTTACAGACAAACTCACCACAATAAAATTGAAGGGGCAAAGCAATGGAAATAAATATAGGTTACAATACAGGATCTTGTTATATATAAGCACATGATTTTATGTAGCCATATTTAGTCGGTTTTCCCTCTAGGTCGACGATAAAGTCTTGGAGTAAAGGTATAACCCTACTTTTAACCTCTATTACATAGTAACTAGACTTTTGAGTTCACTTGTTGTTTATTTAATCTGTGAAGCTATAGCAATAGCGATACAATCATCATTGAAATTTGATGAGCTTCACTGTGATAACCTACATTACAAGTCAAAATTGTATCTATGCCCAGGAAGCTAGGGTATTTTATTAAGAGCAATAAAGTGGAACCCGAGTACCATTCTGGTGAAAGGCATGGTCTAGCGCCAACATTGTAACCCTCTAAATCTGCAAAGGATGAGACATGTTTCTTTTATTAGTGTCAAATCTTAGTTGGGAAAAGGATCTTATAAATAACAAAAGTATTTATGTAAAAAAAAAAGAAGGAAAGAAACTTATCTCACATGGGAATGAAGTGTTGCCAGCCATAACCTGAGTCATTGATACCCGGGGAGGGGAGAAGTGAGCTTAAATGACCTAATGGGTACCCTTGTAGAAAAAAAATAGGGCCCGGTCATCAGATTTGGTTACCTTCTTATAAAACACCATTCTTAGGAAAATAGATAAGAAGTAAAAACAACACTATAACCTTGCAAAGTAAAAAACTGACCAAGAGACCGCGTGACATGTAAGTCTTTAAACATATTAATACAACATTGAACACATATTTAATTCTTTATCAAAATCGAGGTCGCAAATGGGTTTTGCACACATATTGGAAAACGGTAGTAACACGATAAAAGAAAAGAAGACAAAGAGAAAAAAAAACGTCATACCATTATAATTACAGACTTAATCAAGGTTGTCGTGAATAAGCTTGCAAATAATTAAAGATACACATTTTACTAGAGGGTAATTCCATACTTTCTGGAAGGGGAAACTACAGTTATCAACCACCCAGTGGATTGGGAGGTCTACCAGATGGTAGAATTCCTTGAAAATAAAAATCCAGTATGGCCAGGACTATGGCCAGGACTGTCGAAACATAGAGAATCCTTATAAAAGTCGGAAGAATTCCTCCCCTTGTTGCCGAACAAAGTATAACACACAGGCTATAGTGTGGGTTTTTTTCCTTTTTCCCTATAGGACCTCATTTTTCTTATCACTGCCTTACTAAGGTATCAGTCATGGACTTAGGGGAGAACAAGGGTAACCCCTACGAGTAACAAGAATGCTTTATATGCGTTTACCCGTATATATTGCGAGAGCTCTGTTATTATAAGTCGGGATGAAGAAGAGACTTTCATAAGACCTTAAAGAAGATAAATGGTTGAGTTAATTAGTAGAGAAAATTTGTTACCTGTTCAATGGGAGTTAGCCAGTCTGTTCCTGGTTACCGTTCCTACCATTGCTAGAATGGCCCTGCCCATAGTGCATACACCAAACTAGGACCCTTACAGTCATTAGTGAAGAAATGTTGTAGATTGGCTTAGGCATAAAAAATAACATAACCATGTTGAATAACGAGAACCTAGGATAGTAGAAGCTTATCAAAGCAACAACTGGTCATATCGTTCCGTCTCCTCGAACCATCCACATGTTTCAATGGAAGGAAGATAACACGCAGAGTCTCTCAAAAGGGCTTGATAATGGAACAATAGGACGTTGAAAACCCTAGTAAGAACCTTAATTACTCAAACAAATGTCGAAGGTACGAAAGATGAGGGAGACATGTGATGAGGACCAAGTTGGCATTACCAGAATGGACAAAATTGCGAGGTGAGGGTTTCAAAAGTTGCACACATAGAACTACCATTAAATGATAGGTACGAAGCCTTATTTACCTTTTGACAGTCAACTAGTGTTTCACATAAAGAATCGATGAATCAAGTTTACCCTTCAAGTCTCGAACAAGTGAAAGACTTGTACACCGCAAATGTATTTTTGTTTTTACCACAAACCTATCGTTTGGGAAGGCTCACTTGAGTATTGTCTAGTTAAGTCGAAGATCGTTAAAAGAATTCGTTACTCAACCTTGCTCGGAGTCAAAACGAAGTCTCTTAGTTACAGTTGTGGGATAGGCTCGAACCTTGGTCTTATATGCGTATCGGGTGAGTTAAATTTACAAAGTGAAAAATCAGAGTAGCCTGATGTATAAACATAGAAAAAACCTTAATTAAAGAAAGATTTTTGCATTGTAATTTCTAAGTCTTTTCCTATGTGGGCACTATGTACATGGGAATAAGTTGACGTCAAATAAATTCTTGAGTCCTTAGTGGTTTACCTTGGTGAACCTCCTAACCATAGAAAGTTAAATTAGTATAGGAGTTTAAGTTATTCCATCAATGCAATAATGGGAAATAAGGACCCCCTTTTTTTAATTAAAAAAAATAAGAATGAACTGGGAGGAACATGCCCCATACAAAAACAATTTTTATGGGAAATTTGTGGAAATTTGGGTTTATTACAATAATCTTCTTTGTTATTGTGGGAAGGCAGTTGAGGTATATGAGGTCCCAACTCGTCAACTCTGGAAGGAACTCATTTACTTTGCGAATGTTTTGAGGTGAAAGAATAGACTACTGTCAGAGGAAATTTAAGGCTCGGTATCCACTATTTACTGGAAAACTTAAGTATGTGAGTTTAAATACTCTTACCTGGACTTTTGTCCAGTCCAGTGCTACCAACTCTGCCCTTGGCACATGGATAGGTCGTCCTTTGTACTGCAACATTTAACCGCATAGGTAAGGTTTTTCTCTTAGGGTTTTAATGTGTCTATTGTATCATTTTGGAGTTTACAAAAGGCTCCGCATATTGTTTTCTTACTGAAGCATTTCACTAATTTGGGGATAAATGCTACCCGGAGGAATGACGGTGCCATTCACGTTTCCTAGTAAGGTTTTTGTTGGCTCTGTGCTCTGGTAAGTATCACTAATGATTCAAGAAAGAACAAGTTGTTGATGCGAGGGTACCCATCAAGTTGTTGGCCCAGAATCCTTCAATTTTTTGAGTAGTCTCGGCATCCTGGACCCTTTTTTCGTCTTATGGGATTTACACTTGTAATGTTTCTTGGGGTAAAAGAGTTTCTAGGTCTTTCATAACTCGAATGTCGTTACTCTCTTGAGGTCTCCCACTGGAGTAAGTACAGGTTGGATAGTAAGCTTTTTGTGGAACTGTGCATAGTATTATTATGCAATAAGTTTTCTTTTATGAAATAAACACACCCAATACCAATTCCTTCCCATCTGGTTTGTCAAGGGATGAGGTTTTCTTTGTTTGCACTTCCTAGGGTTCCATAGTTTATGATTAACGTTACCCATTACAGTCCGTAATTAAAGTCTGATGTTGGATCCTCGTGAGACTGTGCAAGAGCCACCTTTTCTTTCTTTTCTGTTTAACACATTACTGTCTAGTCTCACTAGTATATGCGTGTTGTGATTCCGAACAGTTTATTAGAGAAACCCTACGACATATGAGGTTCTTTTCTTTCACAGATGTTACTTGTCATTAACGTTACCTACATCATTGAATTCAGTAGAAAGGTATCTCTGTAATGACTGTTGAATTTATGAAAATACTACCCTCGATAATTCGGTTCTGAGGGGTTTTAAACTCAGCGGTTAGGTAGTCTCTTTAATTTGTGAAAGGTTTGTAATATATTTTTTCATCATTTGAAAGTTAAGGAAACTAGTATTGTCAATTGTTTCATTTCATTAAATCTGTTTGCGACT
Organism: Picea sitchensis; assembly: GCA_010110895.2. NCBI lineage: Eukaryota > Viridiplantae > Streptophyta > Pinopsida > Pinales > Pinaceae > Picea > Picea sitchensis. The sequence goes on along the minus strand of SNQJ01S0018872.1, from coordinate 88,426 downwards.
GGATTTAATTTATTTCCATTGTTTTTAATCATTCAAGAGATCTGGTAAGTATCACTAATGATGGGCCTTGTTGATGCTAGGGTACCCATCAGGTTGTCGTTGGACCATCTTCCCTTGGCCTGGACGTTGAAAGGACTTGCATATGTAGCTCCTCAGTTGACTACCACTCTAGAACACTCAGTTACTACGTTTGTCTAATTTTTCCGTCTATTTTCCTTCATACTAATACTAATATTTGAATATTAAATGTTTTCAGGTTTTTGTCTGCACAAACATTTCGGGTGGACGTTGAAAGGACTTGCATATGTAGCTCCTCAGTTGACTACCACTCTAGAACACTCAGTTACTACGTTTGTCTAATTTTTCCGTCTATTTTCCTTCATACTAATACTAATATTTGAATATTAAATGTTTTCAGGTTTTTGTCTGCACAAACAATTCGGGTGATTCGTTCCGGATTCTAGCACAAAAGGTATTCGAGTTCCCTTTGTAACCCTACAGGACTTCAAGAAGTGAAGGACACAGTTTCATTCTATGTTTAAAATTCCCAAATCACATTCTTGGTTTCTGATCTGGTTACATAGTGTAATAACTCCCTTGAAGTTTACTCTATGAAACTTCCTTTATTAGTAGTAATATAAATACTGTTGGGTGATTTTATTCTCCCATCCTGATTCCATCCTAACTTGCAATTTATTTTTGTCATGGCGGTCCTATTGAATTGTATATTCATCTTCAAATGTTTGCGTAGCCCAAAATACAATTATGCATTGTATGAAAAATAACTTTTAAAATTTATGAGATTTATACTTTGTAAAATCGAATAGATATTTCGTGTTATACACATATATAATGCCATAAGAGTCTTCCCCAACATTTTTCCTTATTTTGAGGTTTTTTTAATACTGTGATGTTGTAGCTTACTCACTTTAATATTCCGAACTGTATGTTTTCTTCCTTACTTTCAACTTTTGGGTTTGCAAGGGTATGATTGAAAGTCCAGTTCACTTAAAATGTTTATGTGTATTTCATTTCTATTAGGTTATTACAATTTCTGGGACGACTTATACTTATTTGTTAACAAAGTTTGTGAATTTACCAAATATGTGTAAATCTATTTTTGGGTTCCATAATAGTCTTTGAATTCATCGGCTCTAGTGCCTGTAGCATTTAGTTACAGATCTCTGTAAGTGTGTGACAGACTTTAGATCTATTCAAAAATTAATTCCATAACTTAATGTATAGTCAACTTGATCTGGATTTTATGAGCATAATGAAATGACTACATATTATTAATAGGCGATTAACACAAAATAATGGAGATACAGTAAAATTGGGTTTCTATTCAATAATTAAATAAGTTGAAATTGTAAAATGCAGCAGAAACAAACTTGCTGGAAGAGATGTGATAGTAGTGCACATTCGCAAGAAGAAGGTTAGAATGAGGCTCTTAAGGACTTTTTACAATAAGAAATAATGCCAAAAACCCTATACATCCAAAAACCTAACCCTAGGAGATTAAGCACCAAAAGTCATGTGGGCCTTGTTTGGGTAAGTTAGTACATCAACTTCCCGTGGTCGTAACTTTTGCATACAATATCTGTTTTAGGCGTGTGATAGTCCATTGGAAAGGTATAATCAAGGAGATTTATTTTGGGGGCTCAATCATTCCTTAAAACATAATTAAGGAGATCAATACCAAAAAACCATCATTTAGGCCCTTAAAATGGTCCCGAAAGTTAAAAATGCTAAAAATAATAAATTGCCAAAAATGTTAGAATTTTTTTTTGAGCCAGTTGGAAAAGGTGGGTGGCCACTGATATTCATCTAGATAAATCCTCCATCCTTAGGAAGCAAAGGTCTCCATTGTGTTGATTTTTCCTATTAGATGAGGAAATTTCTGCTGAATTTGGCCCCGGGTGAGCCACTTGCCTTGGTGTAGGAGTTGCCCTGCTTTGACAACTCAATAAAGATGGATCCTTTATTGTCAAGTGCCCTTGATATGTCTATCCACAATCTGATCATTCGATTCCTATTGTATGCAATCGGGGTTGAGCTCTGTTGGTGTGAGTTGTTCTCCTACTTTTGAGGTGTCCAATAATGGTGGGAAATAAGGGCGAATGAGATCCACGTTGAACACTAGGTGTAGGCTAAGGAAAGGAGGAATGTTGAGCTCAAAGGAATTATCCCCCACGGACTTGGTTTTAGTGTATGATCCATAATGTAGTGGGCGAAGCTTCCGATGGGGTCGTGTAAGGTGTTCTTTCTGCAAGTGCAACCATACTTTGTCACCCACCTAAAGCTTATGCGACACCCGATGTTGATCACAGCATTGTTTGAACTTATCACTAGACTTTTGTAGGATATCTTGAACCTATTGGTGGATGTGCTAGATCCAATCAATGAACGAGGTGGCTTTGTCAACTTCAGTTGGAGCAGGAGATGAGTCAGTCAATGTGACTGCAAGGGGAAGTGCAACATCTATGGCACCCAATGGTTGGAATCCCAACCCCACTTGAAAGGGGCTATGGCTGGTTGAGATATGCAAGGCTCAGTTGTAGCTATGTTGGACATAGGGAAGGCTCTCATCCAATGTGCTAGGGTTATTTTAATTATACATGCGAAGGATATGCACAATCATTCGATTTACAACCTCTGTTTGGCCATGTGTCTAGGGATGGAAGGCCATGGATTTGGTGAGCTTGGTGTCCAGCAGTGACCAGAGGCTCGACCAGAATGTGTTGAGAAATGGACTATCTTGATCTCGGACAATGGTTTGTGGAATTCCAAAATGTACCCAGACTCGTTCAAAGAATATCTTGGCAGTGGCCTCTGCTGTGATGCTCTTTTTCCAGGTAACCAGAATCGCTATCTTAGAAAAATGATCAAGAACCACAAAAACACAGTCATTTCCCCGCTTGGTGGATGGGAGGCCTGAAACGTAGTCCAATGAGATGGATTCCCATGGACTGTTATGAGTAATAAGGGGGGTGTACATGCCGTGTTTCTTAGTGGTCGGTTTGGCAATAGCACAGGCAGTGGAGGACCTGATATACTTGTCGACCTCTTGTCAAAGTTTTGGTCAGTAGAAATGTTTCTGTAGCATCACCATGGTCTTTTCGACGCCGAAGTGTCCTACCACCCGACTGTAGTGGGCTTCCCAGATCAACCTCGATCGCTCACTTGATGGAACATAGATATGGACCAGACGACACAACAACCCATTCTGAAAATGGAAATTATCGATAACTGCATTTTCACCCAACATTTGGTAGGTGGTGGTGAAGTTAGTGTCTGTCTCATAGAGTTGGGGGCATCGAGATGTCTCATGGCCACAAGAGTCTAGAACTGTGGTAAGTGCCACAACTAGCGATCTGCTGAGGCAATCAACGATGCAATTGATGCTTCCTATTTTATACTTGATGTTGAGGTGGAATTGATTCAAGTATGTGCACCACTTTTTATGGCAGTCATTCTACAATTTTCCCTCTGTCTGCATGAACTACAGTGGCTTATGATCAGTGTGGATGACTGTCTCCTCCCCAAGAATGTAAGTCTCCATTGGCGGCATGGTTGTACAATGGAGTACACTTCTTTGTCGTAAGTAGGGTACTTACAGATAGTATCTGACAGTGTCTCACTATGATAGGCCACGAGGTGACCATGATGAGTGAGAACGGTGCCCACAACATAGTCTAAAGCATCTCTCTAGATCTCAAAGGGATGTTGCAGGTCTAGTAGAGAAAGTACTACAGCTGAGCACAAGAGTTGCTTCAAATCATCGAACTCTTGTTGTTGAGACCAGACCCACACAAATTTCAGCTTACCACCACCCCTGTTTATTTGGCTAAGGACCCATGCAATATGGGAGAAACCCAACATGAACCTGCAATAGAAATTAGAAAGTCCCAAGAAGCTCCAAATCTCAGTGAGTGTTGTTGGGGCTAGCTAGTGAAAGATGAATTGGATCTTGGATGGATCCACATGTACGCCATGCTGATCAGTGATGTAGCCCAGGTAATGGACCATGTCCATACCGAAGGATCATTTTTCCAGGTTGGCTTATAGCTTATGCTGTCGTAGGGTGTGCAGAACCTACTGAATATGCTGCAAGTGTTTGGCCCAAGTCTTGCTGTAAATTAAAATGTCATCCAGATACACCACTGCAAAAGTATTGGTGAATGGTTGCAGGATATCGTCCATCATCCTCATGAAAGAGGCTGGAGCATTTGTCAAACTAAAGGGCATGACCATTCAAAAAGTCCTTCCTTTGACTTGAAGGTGGTCTTCTATACATCTGTCTATTCTATCAGGACCTGGTGGTAGCCAAACTTCATATAAATATTACTAATGTATTTTACCCCCATGAGTTGATCAAGGAGGTCATCGATTCGGGGAATCAGGTATGAGTTTCTGATAGTGATTTTATTTAGAGCTCGGTAATCAATACAGAGTCGCCAGGTTACATATTTCTTTTGTACCGACATGATTGGGCTCCCGCAAGGTGATGAGATGGGGTGGATGTGCCCCTTGTGAAGTAGTTCTTGGATCTATCACTTGATCTTCTCATTCTCTAACAAAGAGAGATGATAGACTGTCCCATTGGGAAGCAGTGTGTCGGGGGTCAGATTGATGGGGTGCTTGACCTGGCAGTGCAGGGATACCCCTATAGGTGAGGAGAAGATATCTGAGTATTCATCCATGACCTTATCTACTTTCTTTTGTTGTGTGGAGAGGCCGTCCGAAGAGACCCTGGATGTGGTTGCGATCTTTCACTTATTCTAAGAGTGAATCATGAAGAAGAAAAAATTCCCCATCTGAGAGATGACCTTCCTACATTACTTAGCAAAGATCAAGGAAATAACACTAGGTGGGACTTCCTTAGGTATCCTGTACAATTTCTTGTTCAAAGAAATAATAACACTACGAGGCTTAGACTCATATACGACATGACATTTCCATAAATAAGGTTGGCCTAAAAGAACATCACAAACTTCGAGAGGAGAAACATCACACAATACCTCCCCTTTGAAGGGCTTGATGTCATACGACAATCGACATTGTTGCCTGACGCAGAGATCTCTTCCTTGGCAGAGCCATCCAATGGTGTAGGGTTGTGGGTGCGACGTTGTTGGTAGGTCTAGCCGCTTGACGACCTCTACTGAGATGAGGTTCTTCTGGCTACCACTATCAATGATGAAGTGTAGCGGGGTGGTTTTTACCCACATCTGTGAATGGAAGAGGTGCTCTCCTTCTGGCTCATCTGGTTCACCAGGCTGGAGCTTTGTGGTAGCAATGGTGGCATTGGGTTCCACGTTAATGATCCATCTTCCCCTTTATGGTTCTATCTCAAAGTTAGAATATGCATCTGATTCAAAGGCTTTCACTTCGGCCACTAGCGACTCCTTTGAGTGGCAGTCAGCAGTGTTATGCCAAGAGCTCTTATGGAAGTCGCACCACTTCTCAATATCTTTCTTTGTCTTTCCAGTGTCCTTATTTGCTTGTGGATTGTACTAGTTGTCCTGATACTATCCATCTTTTCTCTGTCCTTTTCTTGGTGGGTTGGGGCCGCCCTTTCCTGGCATTTTTTGTGAGGGATTCCCAAGCCCAAATTGTCGCGTCTTTTGTTTGAGCTTCTACTCAATTTTGACGGCATATCGGTAGGCCACGCCCAAGGATGAGATGTAGAGAAATTCCATTTCGATTTGAATGTATCTATGCAGAGCACGATGATACCTGAGCACCATATGTCGCTCTGAATATTTGATAAACAACTTGGTACACAAGGTATGGAATATATTTGTGAAATTTGGTACTACTTGGTCTCTTTCTTGCTGCAGTGTGGTCCATTTGGTATACAGGTCATCGTAACTTATAATAGGGTAGTATTGTTCCTTAATAACATCCATGAAGGATTCCCAGGTGGACATGATTGAAAATAATGAGGTTTTCTCTGTTTTCTTTTGCTCATAGAAAGTTTCCCACCAATCTTTGACATGGGGAATGACTTTCAGGAGTGAAAAAGTAATCTTTTCTCTATTCAAAAATTAATGAATAGAAAAATACCCTTCTAGTAGATTCAACCACTTGTCTACAAAATCTCCGTCTATCTGACCTTCAAATATAGGAATATCAAGGTTTATTTATACCTTGAAGGGGGCGGCACCTTCATTCGAAGAAGATGCATCATCTGTTGGTAGTTGCCGAAGGATTTGCGCGAAACTATCCATCATCTCGTTCCTCTGTTGCGTGAGGAATTCCTCAATCAAAAGTTTGAAAGGATCTCCTGTCCCATCATCTTTCTTTTCTCCTTCCATGGGAGGTCGCTTGGGCGTGCGAGAGCTTCTGTCCTCAAGAGAAACAAGCTCGAGACCCAACTCTTTGTACTCTAACCTCGTTGGGGACACACATTAAGATGACAAGGAGAAGACCTCTCTGATACGACTGATCCATATTTTATGTGTAGAACAAAATGAATACAGATTATTAATAGGTGCTTAACAAAAAAGAACAGAGATACAGTAAAACTGGTTTTCTATTCAATAACGAAATAAGTTGAAACTGTAAAATGCAGTAGAAACAAGCTTGCTAGAATGGTGGGGGCTTATCTCTGAGAAGAGATGTGACGACAGTGCGAATTTGCAATAAGAAGGTTACAATGAGGCTATGAAGGAATTTTTACAATAAGAAAGAATTCCAAAAACCCTATACATTCAAAAACCTAACCCTAGGAAATGAAGCGCCAAAATTCATGTGAGCCGCGCTTGGGTAAGTTAGTACATCAACTTCCCAAGGTCATAACTTTTGCATACGATCTCCGTTTTAGGTGTGTGATAGCCCGTTGGAAAGGTATCCTCAAGGAGATTAATTTTTGGGGCCCAATCATGTCTATAGTTATCATTGAGGAGCTATTTACCAAAAAACCTTCATTTAAGCCCTCAAAACAACCCGAGAAGTTAAAACTGCTAAAAATAGTAAATTGCCAAAAATGTGAGAAAATTGTTTTGATCTAGGTGGAAAAGGTGGGTGGTCACCTATATTCATCTAGATCACAACTAGACCTAATTGCTTTCTAAATTCCATATATATATATATATATATATATATATATACATATATTGTAGTTTTCATGTGATGAAATCTTCTAATTCACATGCTTAATATATATATTAGATACTCATATGCATAGTTATCTCTTATTACACGATAACCATTTACAACAGTAGTTCCATTCAAATAGGGTACTCTTGCAAATCAGAGATAACTCATAGGGAGACAAATGCATATGTAGCATGGGTATGACATGCTAGATATACCTAGATTTTCCTCCAATGATGATTACTAACAGAAAGATTAGATATACAACATGCATTGAACTCGCAACAAGACTCCTAACATATTTAACGGAGTAGGATCCATAAAATTACAGTTACAGTTTTCTTCAAAATTAAATAACAGAACATCTCGTGTATATCTAATTCAGATAAAAATTCCCATCAACAAACGATTCATCATGACATGTAGACACAGAAGAGGAAAGTATACATATCTGTGAAAAGTTGTCAAATAACAAATGGAACAACCACATTCATCCCAATCTTAGAGCAGGACAACCAATTCACTTGTCTTGTTCACCCCCTAGCCTGACCATGAGTCCATGAGGGCTAACTTGGAACTCCTGAGAAAATTCCTTTCAACTTCAACAATCTTCTCCTTGCCTCACACTTAGCAAGTAGTGTTCATAAGAACAAGAAATCAGTAATCTTTCCCCTAGCATACTAGGTAGCGTCCTGCCTCCTCACATGTGCTATATATCAAAACCAAAAATGCCTAGGTCTTTTTCCCTCTTGGGAATTTTCACATCTTTCCAAATCCCTGATTTTCAGGGGCTGCCAATGGAACAATTCTTGATTTTCCACTTGTAATAATCATCCTTGAGGTAGTTCCAACACGTTCCCCACTCATGGAGTCATGGTCAACTGATTTCAACATGGCTGTTCCATTTGTCCTCGTGCAATAATTATAAAATATTTTGTTTTCATACAAGTGTCATAGTGAAGTAGTTAATTGGGTCAAATCATATCTCTACCCAACAGTCAGAATTATTAATTACAATTAACCAAATTTGGAATTTAGAATTGCCATAAATGGCAAAAAAAATTGAATTTCGAATTTACCAAAAACAGAATAAATTTCCTAAGAAATTGCAAATTCAAAAATAATTTTTTTTTGGGGATTTCATAGTTAGAAATTTCTCTTGATGTCGTGTGAATCAACTCTTATTCTATAAATTAAATGTTTTAGGCTTAAATTACTTAGGTTTGTCTCGTGGACCATCGGTCTTATTATATTTTTGGAATTGCCAAGGGCATTCAGATCTTGAATTTGTTGAGTCTCAACAATTTGAATGTGTTTTAGCAATGCATGGGCCTAGTATTTTTTGTTAGTATCCATCCCGAGATTCCAATGATAATTTAGAGTTATTTTTCCTCCATGCTCGAAGATAACACTTCCCCCCAACCCCCCCCTCCCTCCCACCTACCTCCCGTGATATTAATACTATATATTATTAATATAATAATAATATTAATAAAATAATATTGTTAATCCATTAATACTATTGATACATTATTACATAAAATTAATGTATAAATTAAAACATTAATTAACATTAATGTATAATGTAACGTATTATTTAATTGATACATCAATAATGTAATGTATTAATTAATAACACATTCTTACATTTTTTATTAATACACTCATAAATTTTTACTAAGATAATAAAGTAATACATTAATAATACATTATTAGAGTAATAATACAAAAAAATACATTTAATACATTATTAAAGTATTAAAGTATTAATACATTAAAACATTAATAAATTATTAAAACAATAATAAAGTAATACAATAATAAAGTAGTAATACATTAACCTTAATGATGTTAGCATAGATTATTAAATTATTACTACATCAATAATACATTATTGCATTAATATAATGTAAAAAATAAACTACTAATACATTAATGTATAATGTAACCTTTCAAATTATTAACACATTGATACATTAATTGACAATGAGCTTGCTTCACTATGGTTCACTATGGTTGACTAGGGTTTACTATGGTTGACCATACCCATGGTTGACCTTCATTGGCCATGTGGATCTAATTTTGGTGAGCCATGTTGATTATGTTTAACCATAGTTTACTATGGAACTACTACATTCCAATGTTGATCATGTTTTGTTCCTTAGATTAAAACATTAGATTTGTTTGTTCCATTGTGACATCAATTTTTGTTCGTCACATGAGATCATAAGATTATCGTCATGAAATTACAATGAAGGATTTTTTTTTTGGTCAGATTATGACATTGGAATAAGTATGTCACAATCCAATAGTGGGCTATGTTCATCACATTGTGATGTTGAGAAATTTTTGTCTCATTGCAATGTTGGTGTATGCTTGTCACATTGCGACATTCAGTTGTTTATATCACATTGCGACATTCAGTTGTTTATATCACATTGCGACATTTGGAAATATCTGTAACAATGCGATGCCATGATACATGCATCACATTTGAACATGAGGATATGTCCATCGCCTTGTGACAACAAGGTTATGTTTGTCACGTTACAACATTACTATGGTTGGTACACTGCGACATTATGTTTGTCACGTTGCGACATTACTAGGGTTATGTTCAACATAGTGCAACATTTGGAAATGTTTGGCACATTGTGACCTCAAGATACGTGTGTGACGTTGCAACGACAAGGCAATAAGAAACATATTGTTGCGTTCACAATGGAATGTGAGAAAATGTGCATCTCATTCCAATGTTGGTATATTTCTCTCAGATTTACACATTCAATTGTGCACAAAACATTGCGACTATGGGTTGTATTCGTCCCATTGTAATGTTTCGATTTTTTTTTCACAATGCGATGTCAAAATATGAGCGTCACATTGGACCACAAGGATATGGTTGTCACATTGCGATGACATGACTATGTTCGTTAAATTGCGACATCTGTTTATGATTGTCACATTGTGACACCACGTCTATGTTCATCACATTGCGACATTACTATGTTTGGTAACTTGCAAGCTTACTATGTTTGACACATTGCAACATTTGGAAATGTTTGTCACATTGCGACATTGGGATATGTGCATGACATTGCATCATGAGGAAATGTCCAACACATTATGATGGTAGGGAGATGTGCGACACATTCCAACATCTATTAATTTTTGTCACATTGCAACATTACTATCCACATTACAATGAAATGGATATGTTCATGAGTTTGTGATGTTAGTTTATGTTTTTGACATTGTGACGTTACTATGCTTGACAAATTGTAACGTTACTGTGTTCGATAGAGTGTGACGTTAGTATGTTCGACACAATACAACATTACTATGCTTGTAAAGTTGGACATAGAATTTATTCATGAGATTACAATTTTGATGCATCTTCATCGCATGACAAGGTTTGTTTCTATTTGACACATAACGAAAAATGATTTTTTGGCATAGTATTGAAAAAAAAAAATCTAACTAAGTGTTTCCTTTGTGAAAAAGATCACAAATTTGAGCAAATGTGATATATTACATAGAATGAAACTTAGAATCAAACTTCTATTTGGTATGTTAGTATTTTTATTATTATTTTAAACAATTTAAGTTAATCAAAAAAATAATCGTTTATAAAATGTGTCAAAACAAAAGATAAATAATTAGAATTAGAATTATTATAATGATAATGATATTTAGTTTCTAAAAATGAATTTGTAAACATAAATACATGGTATAAATCCTAATATTATTATACTTCCTTCTTATCACTCTAAAAGATGGAAAACACTAAAGAACTTAATATCCATTAAGTATAAACCTGTTATCCACTATGACTAAAAGCTCATAATTTTATTTATGTTAACACATAGTAAAATGAATTACTTGACATGTTTAGCAATAAGAAAATGCAAGAATTCTATTTCAAAAACTCTTTATAATTATTAAATTTTGAATTTAAAAAACTCTTAATAATTGTTAAATTAGACTTTACCAACTTTGTTTTAGTGTGTTTATATATAAATATGTAGATAATTATTGAGGCTTATATTGGTTTTAGTGTTTCATATGGACATGTTAACATAATATTTTTTTTCATTTAATGTTTATATTTGAATATTTTTAAGAGTACATCTAAATAACTAAATAATTTTATTTAAAACAAAACATTTTATTGAATTTAATATTATTATTACTAATTTAATTTAAAAAAAAAATACCTTATTTAATTTTAAAATAAATATCACTTAAATACCACTCCTATAATTAAATAAATAACAATATAATATATTAATAATACAAAAAATTATTATATATTTTTCCTTAAGATTTTACATGTAGATTTACATATCACATAACCCTAAAATATTTAAATAACACCAAACTAATATCAATCTTCTTTACTCAGTCAGAATTCAACTAATATAAAGTGACATACATTCCAATTCCAATATTATTTTCATTTCAAGAACTTTGGCGAGTCAATGTCTCAACATTTGGATTTCCTCCACTTTTCTTCTCGGCCGATTCGAGGCAGCAAGAAACCAGATTATAATATTTTTTAATTTTAAAATAACTACAGCTTTAGCACGATTCTTAAAACTATTCCTTGATAAGTAACAATACAATATATTATAATAAAAATATTATTAAATATTTTTTAATTTTTATTAACATTCTTAAAAATTTTCAATTTTCATTAACAAAAAATAATAAAAAATTTTACACATGACTTTTCATATTATAAAACCCTAAAATACTCATGTAACACAAAATTAATACCAGTCTTTATTCATTCCATAGTCGAAACACATATTCGACAATTATTATAAATGAGGGACATTTCAATTCCAACATTATTAACATTTCAAGACTTTTGTCCGGTCAATCTATACAGATTTGGATTGCTCCACTTGTTTTTTTTGGGTGGATTCCATGCATCAAGAGTTTATAATATTTTTTAATTCAATCTAAATAATTAGTTTTGATTGTTTCACAAACTTTTTTACCACCAAACACATCACTTGTGAAAAATCCTAGAAAAATGATTTTGTGACATCCTAACTACTTAAGGGAAAATTCTCTAATATAAAACTTAGCTTCATTATGGAAATATTTTTTATCCTACAACAAAGAATACCATAAAATGGATCGTAAAAATTTATAGACACATTGTAAGAGATAACTATATATATAATCAGTGAAACCAATTAAAAGTGTGATTTGTGAAACTAATTCATTTCCTAGTTGTAGCGCCCAATAAATGTAGAATTGTAGATCTAAAAGATAAATCGAAAATAAAGTCTAAAAATAAATCTTCAAGTAGATCTCAAATATAACCTGACCATTGGATGAGATCACATTTAATCCATTGCTTGAAGGATCCAAATTAGTGACAAACAACCTTACATATACCTCATAAGAGAGAAGGTATTGTGCATTTGTAAATATTGTAACATATGGTTCGTGTGCACGCCTCATGTGACTTATTCTTTGAGGACACTTGGTGTAAGTGATCTGGTTCATTATATGATTGTCAATTGTGGATTATGATGTTAAGGTATGTTATTTATGTATAAACAAGAGCATCAATGGACCTCCTTGAACTCTGGATCAAGTCAGGGAGTGGACTATATATGGTTTGAGTATTTATGTTATTGTATATGTGACATATGACTCGGTATATTGTGATGTTTCATTGATGGATGATATTGTGCTAGGATATAAAATCTTAATAATTGTTAAATTAGATTTTATCAACTTTTTTTTACTCTCTCTATATAAATATGTTGATAATTATTGAAGATTTTTTTTTAGTGTTTCATATGGATATGTTGGTTTGTTGTAATTTTATGCTTATGCTTAAATATTTTTAAGATTACATTTAAATAACTAAATAGTTTTATTTATAAAAACTTGTTTTATTAAATATTTTGTTATTATTAATTTAATTTCAAAGAAAAAAATAGATTGTTTAATTTTAAAATAACTATTACTAGAATACCATTGTTATCATTGAATAAATAACAATACAATATATCAATAATAAAAAAACATATTAGACATTTTTTCTTAAGATTTTACACATGGATTTGCATATCATGAAACCCTAAAATACTCAAGTAACACCAAACTAATATCAATTTTCTTTATTCAATCCCCATCAAAAGGACATTCCAATTTCAATTTTATTGTCATTTGAGAATGTTTATCCAATCAATGTAATACAAACTATATTTTCATACTTAATAATAAAATATATGTGTAATATAAACTATTATTCAATATTTTTCTATTTTTATTAATATTATTAAAAAAAATAAAAATTCATTAACAAAAAATGGAAAAAAAATTATACATAGATTTCCATATCATAGAACCCTAAAATACTCAACTAACACCAAATTAAAACTAGTTTTTATTCATTCCATAATCAAAGGACATATAGTAAAATTATTGTAAATGAGGGATAAGGCGGATTCCGCATCAAAATTTTATAATATTTTTTAATTCAATCTAAATTTTTTTAATGTAATCAACTTTGATTGTTTCACAAACCTTTTTCTGACCAAACATATGAGTTGTTATTTCTGAAAAATCCTAGGAAAGTGATATTGTGGCATCATAATTATTTAAGTGAAAATTCTCTAATATAGAACTTCGTTTTGTTATGAAAATATTTTACATCCTAGCACAAAGAATACCATGAAATGGTTGCAGACACCTTGCAAGAGCCAACTACATATATAATCAATACAATTAATTACACATATATAATCAGTAAAACCAATTACATGTGTGATCTGTGATACCATTTCCTAGTTGTAGCGCCCAATAAACGTAGAATTGCAAATTAAAAAATAAATCTAAAATAAAGTTGGAAAATAAATCTGCAAGTAAATCTCAAATATAACCTTCCCATTGAATCAGATACATTAAATCCATTTCCTGAAAGATACAAATTAGTAACAAACAACCTTACATATACCTGATAAGAGAGAAGGTATTGTGCATTCGTAAATGTGCATTCTAGGAATTCTGGTGGAGATGGATCCAGCAGAGAAGGATACTGATGAACATGCAATGAAGTCTATTGGTGTGATTGGTCTGATAGCCCTAGTATGGTATAGGGTTTAGTAAAACATCAAATGTTAGGGTAGATCACCCTCTATAGAGAGTGAGAGCCTCTATAGAGAGAGAGGGAGGGGGTACTATGAGAGAGAGGGAGGGGGTACTATGAGAGATTGGGAGGGGGGCATTATGAGAGATACTTTCTCTCATAATGCCCCTTCTCCCACCCTCTAGTACTTTCTCTCATAATGCCCCTCCTCCCACTTTCTAGCGTTTTTTAGAGCAAACTGTACCGGCCTCTTGAGGTCAGCTAGAAAACTGGACGAGAAACCATGTTGAAATAGTTTAGGACATGACGATTATCCAGGTCACGAGTTGTGAAATAAGTCCACTGATGAAGTGGACTTATTAGCCAAGTATTTACACAATGATATTAGCCAAGGTCTTTAAAAATTCTTCATTTGTTCGTTGGAGTTATTTCTCGTCATGATATCTTTTTGACAACCTGGAAATTGCAGTAATTTTCGGATTTACTTCGGGATGAATAACTAGTAGATTCGATGAAAAAAATTGGTAGTTTGAATAAAAGCACCGAGTAAATTAACACTTCGAAGGAAGGTTGCGCTTCTCGATGAATAACTAGTGGATTAAGTGAGAAATATTTGTAATTTGAATTCAGATGTGCACCGAGTGGCCCTTTTAGTAACCCCATAATGCTTTCCTTGAATAATGTTTAAAATTGTATCCTCAAGTATAATATTGCAAAGAGGGAATAACTAGTGGATTAAGTGAGAAATATTTGTAGTTTGAATTCAGATGTGCACCGAGTGGCCCTTTTAGTAACCCCATAATGCTTTCCTTGAATAATGTTTAAAATTGTATCCTCAAGTATAATATTGCAAAGAGGGTGAGGCTTCAACATTGATATTCAAGTGCAATTCTTTTGGTGTAATTACATGTGCGCATTGGTGAATGTCAGTCTAACCTTTTTTTTCTTCTGCAAATTCCAGCAATCTGGAATATTCATTGGATTTTAACTAAACATTACAGTGCGGAGATCCATATGTTTCTTAATAATCTAAAACTCGTCGTCAATTATGAGAACTCGTCCTCAATTATGAGCTCAAGCAGTTCCTTGGGATGAGATTTTTTTTTATTTTATTTTTTTTATTTTTTTTAATTTCAGTTATATATAAAAAAAAAAAAACAGATTTCCAATTTAAAACTTGAATAATTTTATTTATGTCTAATAGTAAGAGAAAACATTTTATCATCTCATTTAATATTTTGTCGCATACACTGGATATGCCTTAAATTTAACAATCATTCTTTGACAATATGTTGAATTTAAGATATGTCCAGGCAATATTAAATGAGATAATATTAAATGAGATGATTAAATACTTTCTTTTGCTATTGGGTATAAATAAAATTATTCAGGTTTTATATAAAAAGCCTATTTTTCTTTTTATTTATAAATGAAAATAGCAAAGAGAAAAACCTTTAAAAATCTCATCCCAATGAATTGCTTGAGCTCATAATTGATGATGATTTTCAGATTATTAAGAAACCTAAGGATCTAGGCACTATAATGTCATGTTAAAATTCAATGAATATTCCACTTTGCTGGAATTTGCAGAAGGGATAGGCTGACATTCAGCAATGCACAAATAATTACAGCAAAGGCATTGCGCTTGAATATCAATGTTGAAACCACACCCTGTTTGCAATATTATACTTCAGGTTCTAATTTTAAAGATTATTCAAGGAAACCATTATGGGGTTACGCAAAGGGCCATTGGGTACACCTTACCAAAGACTTGTATTCAAACTACAAATTTTGTTCACCGAATCCGAATCCACTAGTTATTCATCGAGAAGCGCAACCTTCCTTGAAAGCCTTAATTTTGGAAATAAAACTGAAATCTATTGCAATTTACAGATTTAGGACAACAAATAAAAAAGGTATTATCACTGAAAATAACTCCAATGAACAAATAAAAAAATTTTAAACACCTTGGCTAATCTCATTGCCTAAATACTTAGCTCATCTCCAAAAACCACTTCGTGAGTGGACTTATTTCCCAACTCACGACCTGGATAATAGTCATGTACTGAACTCTTTCCACACGGTTTCTCATCTGGTTGTCTGGCGGATATGAGGAGGGCAGTACAATTTTCTCTATAAAAGAAGCGGAGGTGGATCTACCCTAACAACCGATTTTTTACTAAACACTATACCAGGGATATCGGACCATTCGCACCAATAGATTAAAGTAGCCATTGCCTGTTTTTCGGTATTGCTTTCTGCTGGATCCATCTCTGTCCCCCATTCATAGAATGGACATTTACGAAATCACAATAACTTCTCTCTCATCAGGTATATGCAAGGTTGTTAGTAACTAATTTGGATCCTTTAAACAATGCATTAAATGTGATCTGATTCAATGGCCAGGTTATATTTGAGGTTATATTTGAGATCTACTTTCAGATTTATTTTCCAACTTTGTTTATATCTATCTTTTAGATATACAATTCTAAGTTTATTAGGGGCTGCAACTAGGAATCGGTTTCAGGGATCACACATGTACTTGGTTTCACTAATTATATTTGGTTTCAGGGATCACATATAATTGGTTTGACAAATTATATATGTAGTTATCTCTTGCGAGGTGTCCCCAAAGTTTTATGATCCATTTCATGTTTCATGGTATTCTTTTTACTAGGATATAAAATATTTTCATAATGAAATTAAGTTTTATATTAAATAATTTTCCCATTCTATAATATCACTTTCTTCTGATTTTTAAGAAATAACAACTCACAGGTTTGATGGGAAAAATGTTCTTGAAACAATAAAAATTAATAACACTAAATTATTGGATTGAATTAAAAAAAGTTATAAATTCATTATGCATGGAATTCTAATACTATTGGAGCAACTCGTCAAAAGTCGTCAAATGTCAATAATGTTGGAATTGAAATGTCCCTCATTTACAATAATTGTCTTATATGTGGGGAAAATATGGAATGAATAAAAATTGATATTAATGTGGTTTTAGGGTATTTTAGGGTTTTATGATATGCAAATTTATGTAAAAAAAATTCTTTGTTTTTTTGTTAACTGTTTTTTTATTATAGATATATTTTATTGTTAAATATTTAAGAATAGTTATGGGACTTGTATGAGAGTGGTAGATATTTTAAAATTAAAGAATATTATAAATTGGACTCTTGTGCATGGAATCACCTAAGAAGAAAAGTGGAGGAAATGCAAATGGGAAAACATTTACAGGCCAAAGGTCTTGAAATATCTATAAGATTGGAATTGAAATGTCCGTCACTTAATATTAGTTTACTGTAGAATGGATAAAAAAGACTCATATTAGTTTGGTGTTAGTTGAGTATTTTCTGGTTCCATTATATGCAAATCCATGTGTAAAATAGTAAGAAAAAACATGTATTTTTTTTTCTTCAAAATTAAATTAATAATAATAATAAATTTAATAAAATATTTTTTATAAATAAAATATTACATTATTAATGTTTCAATCAATTAATACTTCACATTATACATCACATTATACAATAAGGTAAATTAATAATTTAATTTATACATTTCTTTTTATTACATTAATGTAATACATTGAATTAATGTATTAATAGATCATTAATTTATATAAATTAATATAATACACTAATGTATTAAATTAATACATTACTATTATATATTATTACATGAATGTAATAATTAATTTAATATATTATTACATGAATGTAATAATTAATTTAATATATTAATGGTCATCCCCAAGACATGTAGGTCTTCAAATAACAACAAAGAATTTATAAAAATGGTCGATATAGCCATTAGTCTAGAAAGGTGGAAAATGGGGCAAATAGGTTTATAACAACCACTTTTATAAAGTGGTTGTTGCTAGTTTAGTTTCAGTATTATTGTGATGATGACCATTGGAGGCTAGTAAATAAGTACTATAACAACTAGTGGTTGGTTGACATATCTTATTATTTTCCATCTTTTAAATCTAATGTTAAGGATGGATTATGATAAATGGCTATTTAAAAAAGGTTGATATATCAATCAATTTCATTTTCAATCTTTCAAAATTAATGTTAACAACGTATTGTATTAAATGCTTAAAAATGACATTCAATATTTTAGAGTTACTTCATTTCCATTGTATTTTAACATATTGGAGAAAGGACTCTGCAACATTTGCAATATATTTGTCCATACAATGATCTCTTACTTCATTTGCATTGTATTTTAACATATTTGAGAAAGGACTCTGCAACATTTGCAATATATTTGTTCATACAACCGTCTAACTTAAATAGACCACAAAACATTAATGGCAGTTTATTTAATTTCAATATTATTGTGATGATGACTAATGGAGTAGAGTAAATAAGTATTAATTTCAGTATTATTGTTATGATCTAATGGAGTTACTAAATAAGTATTAATTTCAGTATTATTGTTATGATCTAATGGAGTTAGTAAATAAGTACTAATTTCAGTATTATTGTTATGATGACTAATGGAGTCTAGTAAATAAGTATTAACACAATGGTTGGTTGACATATCTTATTATTTTCCATCTTTCAAATCTAACGTTAAGAATGGGTATGATAGATGGTTATTTAAAAGAGTGGTTGATATCCCAATCCTTTTCATTTTCCATCTTAACATACATTATTATTTTCCATCTTTCAAATCTAATGTAAAGTATGGACTATGATAAATGGTTTTTTAAAAGAGTGGTTGATATACCAATCATTTTCATTTTCTATCTTTCAAAATTAATGTTAACAATGTACTATATTAAATGCTTAAAAAAGACATTCAATATTTTTCAAAATTAATGTTAACAATGTATTATATTAAATGCTTAAAAATGACATTCAATATTTCTAGTGACTTCATTTCCATTGTATTTTAACATATTAGAGAAGTAACACTAATGTCTGCTTTTTATGAATTTGAAATTAAATCACATCAATTTGAAATATTAAATAATCTATAAAATAATTACATGTTGATATAGCATTTATGTAAAGATGTGTTTTTAAAACAAATTCATGGCATCATATATAAAGGTTGGATTTATATAAGATCACTATACTTTTAGTACTATTTTTATGACATGAAGTTCTAGAAAAAAAAGCTTTGTTGCTTTGACTTTATGTTTTTTTTTTTGTGGTGTAGTCATATTATCAATTATTTCTTTTTGAAAAAATATATAGTTTTATGTATTATGTAGAATGTACTTTATTTTTTATTTTTTAATAGTACAATAATTTTTTTTTTCATATAATTATAAATATAAATATAACTTTATATTTAAAAAAAATACTAAAAAAATTAAAATTATAATGACATTGTAATTGTAATTGCAAACTTATATATAAACAACTTTGCATAACTTTTTTGGATGTTTGTCCAAAGTTAAATAAATGAATGGTGATATAACCTTGTAGATTTACTTTTTTCAATACATCACTATTCTCAAAATTTTAAATTTTATGTAAACAATTTTTAACTTTTTTTTTTTTTTTTTATGCTTGTACAAAGTAAAATAAAAAAATAATGGTCATATAATTTGATATTTGATGTTTGTACAAAATAAAATAAAGAAATGAATGGTCATATAACCTTATAGATTTCATTTTTTTCAATAAATTACATGGTAATCACAATACTCTATAATGAGCAGTACCACTAATGATTACTCTGTTTGTTAGATCACTCAATAAATTTCAACAATTTAATGGATTCAAGGTTTACTTAAATGTTAAAATAAACTGTTGTAAACTAATAAAATTTTTAACAAAAACTTAAATCAAATGCTGTATAATGCTGTATAATTTGACGCTTTCAGTACCATTTCGCATTGTTTATTTTCCTCAGAATCTATATATATATATATATATAAATAAAATGTGTCCGAGATACCTAACCATTTGAAAGCATAAAATGCTGTACAGTAATAAAAAATTTAACAGAAACCTAAATCAAATGCTATATAATTTGATGCTTTCAGTACAATTTCGCATTGTTTATTTTCCTCACAATCTGTGTAATCTATATATATAAAAGAAAAATGGGTCCGAGATACCTAACCATTTGAAAGCATAGGAACGGTAAAATGGGTCCGAGATACCCAACCATTTGAAAGCATAGGAACGGTTTTACTAGAATCAGAGAATTTAAATTAAGTAGGTCTCTGTTGACATTAGCTTGACTGATTATTACAGTAAGCAAGTACCCATTTAAAATTATATATATGTAGTTATCTCTTGCAAGGTGTCCGCAAAGTTTTATGATCCATTTCATGGTATTCTTTGTGCTAGGATATAAAATATTTTCATTATAAAGTTATGTTTTATATTAAATAATTTTCCCTTGAATAGTTATGATTCTATAATATCACTTTCTTCTGATTTTTTAGAAATAACAACTCATAGGTTTGATGGAAAAAAGGTTTCTGAAACAATAAAAATTAATAACACTAAATTATTGGATTGAATTAAAAAAAATTATAAACTCATTATGCATGGAATTCTTCCATAATATTATTGGAGCAACTCATCAAAAATCTTCAAATGTCAATAATGTTGGAATTGAAATGTCCCTCATTTACAATAATTGTCTTATATGTGGGGAAAATATGGAATGAATAAACATTGATATTAATTTGGTTTTAGGGTATTTTAGAGTTTTATGATATGCAAATCCATGTAAAAAAAATTCTTTGTTTTTTTGTTAACTGTTTTTTATTACAGATATATTTTATTGTTAAATATTTAAGAGTAGTTGTGGGAGTTGTATGAGAGTGGTAGTTATTTTAAAATTAAAGAATATTATAAATTGGACTCTTATACATGGAATCACCTAAGAAGAAAAGTGGAGGATATGCAAATGGGAAAACATTTACAAGCCAAAGGTCTTGAAATATCTATAAGATTGGAATTGAAATGTCCGTCACTTGATATTAATTTACTGTAAAATGGATAAAGAAAACTCATATTAGTTTGGTGTTAGTTGAGTATTTTAGGATTCCATTATATGCAAATCCATGTGTAAAATAGTAAGAAAAAACATGTATTTTTTTTCTTCAAAATTAAATTAATAATAATAATAAATTTAATAAAATAATTTTTTATAAATAAAATTATTTAGTTATTTAGATGTACTCTTAAAAATATTCAAGCATAAATATAAAATAACAATAAATATTATACCAACATGTCCATATGAAACATTAAAATCATATTATTCATAGATATATTTATATATCATATTGTTATTTTTATGGTCAATCTACCATAATTAGTAACATTCCTTTCCTACACATGGTTTAAACAAGCATTAATAATTATTTGCATATCTATATATAAAACCACAACAAAGTTGATAAAGTCTAATTTAACAATTAAGAAGGAAATATAATAATATTAAGATTTATACTGTGTCTTTATGTTTATAA
>SNQJ01S0018872.1:23557-47047 GCA_010110895.2 Picea sitchensis | reverse complement strand
TATATATATATATATATCAATTTTACCCCAGAATTCATGTTATGACGTGCAACCAAATAGGGAAACCATTTTGAAGATTCTGTGAAAAGGAAGGTAGGTCTCTAGGGTAAGGATTAATACGATGCCAGGCTCAAGGGGTAGGGGATTGATAGGGATCTACTGCCGTCAAGCGATATGGCTAAGGGTCTATCCAGTGGGCTCAAGGTTCCCGCATGTTAAATAATTTCACTACATGCCTTGGCACTGTGGCACGAGACTTGGTCACAAGGGGAGTAGTAATGCAGAAGTGGCCAGTCATACAAAAAGAAAATAAAAATAAAAATCACCACTATAAATGAAGCACATATCCCTTGATCATTTTAATAACCATCTTCTGTTGACTCAAGCCCTATATCACATTAGTCATATGCGTAACAAAAAATAACAAAGTAGCATAACAGAAACATGAAAGCCACAAATGATTTATAGTCAAAACCTAATGAACATTCAATAGACTCACCTTGAGAAGACGTCTAAACCTGCGATGTTTACAAAGATGCACAAAGGTAATGATAACTTCTCCTCTAGTTAAAACATTGCCATCAACAAGCCAATTTTTCAAGTGAAGAGGGAAATTCATAGTCTTTATAGCTCAAAACAGTTTGATACAACGGTGAGGCATTATTAAATTCTGCTTCAGATAAATAAGGATTGGCATGAGCTTCTGCGGAGTGAGCAAGGGGCTCCAGCTCAAAAAAAAAAAAAACCATCTTCAGAAGCATCTGCCACACCTTTGTCCATTGCATCAGATTGGGAGGCGAATCGTCAACCCACTTGTGCAAATTTTGGGTACTAGAAACAACGATGCGATATGACTCTCGCAGGAATGGACCTATTTGTTCCATATAACCCAATGACATAGTCTTCAATAGATTTTCCTGTGAAACTAAAGTGTGTTTCAATGCCTTGTCAGTTCTCAAGTCTGCCTGCAAAAGCTTTATGGGAATTATGGTACTTTCCATGAGCCCATCAGAGCACAGTTGCACTACACGTTAGTAGCAAGTCGCACTAAATGTCAAACTCATGCATATACCAAAGTCCACAATCCAATACACATACAAATTCCAGCACAAGCACGACACCATTCCTCACATTTAGCAGCAAGAAGTCACTACACAGAGTAAAACATTAAGGTGTATTCCCATAACTAGTCTAAATGCTCGGCTAGTTGAAGTAGTTAAATCTTCATGCAAGAGGCCATGCGAATGGCCACCCAAAACAAAAATAAAAAACCCTAGAAATACAAGTATGTGAGCTCAATGCAAAACAACACACATAATACAAGCCAACGACCAACGCCAGAAACCAAGCACCTGACAAACGAGGAGGAGAAGCCATGAGAGAAAGCCATGGCGGTCGATGAGGTAACCAGAGACCTCGCAAGAAGAGACGAAGAGGAAAAGAGGAATTAGGGTTACGACGAAAAAGGTTAGGGTTAACATATGGGAGGGGCATTGGAGGAAGCAAGGCAGGCACGTGGAATCCATGCGTGCCCGCACTTGTTTTAAATTATTTTGAATTTTCTCCTATTATTTATTAAAATAAAATAAAATAAAATAAAAATCTTTTATAAATTGTGTGTGTTCGTTTAAATTTTTATTTAGTGTAAAGATAATTAACCTAAATTAAATTAATTTAAAGATAATTTAGGATTAATTTAATTTAATTAATTTAAAGTTAATTAAGTGGTTACCCTAAATTAGGTTAATTTAATTAAATTAATTAAAAGTTAATTTAGTGAATACCCTAAATTAACCTAAGTTAAAATTTAGTGTAAAGTTAAACTACATTAAAAGTAAATTAAAATATTAAAGGGTCCATGGGTTTTGAGCCCAACACCACCCACCAAGCGAAGTGGCTTGAGAAGAGCACTAACACCAACGCGCCCTCATGAGTCTTTACAAATAAACTCATATACTTAAATAGATTAATGGTAACAGAGTTGCGCCAAGGAGAGTAGTTGTAGGGATTTCAATGGCAGCGAGTGCAACATCGTGTTCATCACCAATGACGCAGACAGGTCCATGGCCATCTCAGGGAACAACTTGTAGGGGCAAGGGTTCTGGGGAAAGGAACTCATTTCAAAGATAGTCGCAGAACCCTGCGCAGGTTCAATCCCATGTTACCTATTGGGGACGTGGAAGACACCATTACCAGCATGACTGCCTAGAGTTACAATCAGGATTATGCATAAATAAGGAAAGGCCTCGATGGGAAGAGAAAGTGGCAACCACCAGATTTACACAGTGGCTAATAATCGCCAGGCAGAACATCAATCCATGGTGGTGGAGTCAACAGGTATGCTAAATCATACCAAGGTTAATATTTTATTTGATTTTGTTGCTACAAATAGTTTCATTTCGCCATCTGCATTAGAAAAGAGTGGGTTGGTAGCCTACGAGCATGATGACTTTAAACAAGTCGAGATGGCTTCGGGGGAAAAACAAGCGGTAGGACCTAGTGTTGATGATGGTATAGTAGACCTGGGAGTGTGTACTACCAGGTTGAAGGTATGCATCACTTCTCTCGGGGCGTATGACCTAATCATTGGAATGGATTGTTTAGCGACTCACCGAGCCATGGTAGATTGTTTTGCATAAAAGGGTGCTTTGTGTTGATGATGAAGGAAGACTAGTAGAGATCCAAGGTGTACAGAGAAAAGTGTTGTTACACTTTATATCAACTATGAAGGTTAAGCGATGCTTGAGGAAAGGGTGTTGACTTTATGTAGTGGAAGCAATGAATGAAAGGAAGGGACCCTCATTGGATCAGTACCCAGTATTGTCAGAATTTCAGGATGTTTTTCCGAACGAGTTACCAGGGTTACCTCCTGAGAGGGAGCTTGATTTTACTATTGAGCTAAAATTTGGTGTAGAACCAATCTCCGAGACTCCGTATCAGATGACAGCGTCGAAACTTTGTCAATTGAAAATGCAGTTGAAAGAGTTACTGGACTTAGGGATAATAAGGCCCAGTGTCTCACCTTAGAGGCGTACAAGTAATTTTCATAAAGAAGAAGGATGGATCCTTACGACTGTGTAGAGACTACAGAGACTTGAACCATGCTACAGTGAAAAATAGGTACCCAATGCCGCGAATAGATGACCTTTTCAATCTGATGAAAGGAGAAGTGGTATTCTCAAAGATCGATTTGCGATCAGGGTATCATCAGTTAAGGATTAAGGAAGGTGATATCCCCCCCCCCCAAAAAAAAACTGCCTTCTGAACTCGGTTTGGGCATTACGAGTTTGTCAACTTACCTTTCAGATTAACCAATGCACCAACAGTATTCATGAGCCTCATGAACGACGTATTTCAGAAGTACTTAGATCAATTTGTACAAGTCTTTCTAGATGACATCCTCATTTATTTCAAGAATGAAAGAGAGAATGAGGAACACTTACAAGTAGTGTTGTCCTGCCTTAGAGAGAAAAAATTGTATGGGAAGAAGTTGAATTGTTCCTTCTTCCAGAAATAAATTCACTATTTAGGTCATATCATTTCCGATGAAGGAATCTCCATGGACCTAGAAAACGTAAAGGCCATTATGGAGTGGCCAGTGCCGAAAAATGCCCATGAGGTGAGAAGCTTCATGGGGCTAGTAGGTTATTACAGGAGATTTGTGGAAGGATTCTCAAAAACAGCAAAACCTATCACCAATTTGCAATGCAAGGGGGTCAGGTATTAATGGAAAGAAGAATGCGATAGTGCATTCATTGAGCTTAAGAGGTTACTAACCAGTGCGCCAATTCTACGAATGCCGGATATGGAAAAGGACTTCACAGCCCGCACGGATGCCTCGAAGCAAGGGTTGGGGGCCGTGTTAATGCAGGATGCAGGAGTGATAGCTTATGTGTCAAGGAAGTTGAAGAAACACGAAGAGTTATACGCGACTAATGATTTAGAGTTGGCATCTGTAATGCTAGCTCTGAAAATTTGGAGGCACTATCTAGTGGGGCGAAACTTTGAGCTCAAAACGGACCATCAAATTTTAAAGCATCTCTTCACTCAAAGAGATCGAAATGCCACCCTATGAAGCTTTGTATGGGAGGACATGCGGAACACCATTGAGTTAGAATAGACTAGAATACCGAGTAATAGTTGGGCCATAATTGATTCAGGAGATGGAAGAACAGGTGATTCAGATTAGACAGAGACTAAAGGAGGCACGGGATAGGCAGAAAATTTATGCGGATACACACCGGACCGATTGACGTTATGAAGTGGGAGACCAGGTTTTTATTCGTATCAGGCTTAACATGAGTACCATATGGTTTGGGAAGGGGACAAATTTGTCACCTCGATTTATATGACCATTCAAGATCCAAGAGAAAATTGGACCCGTTGCATATTGTCTAGTACTGCCACCCCACTTGCATAAAACTCACAATGTATTTCATGTATCTGTTTTACGTTATTATGTTGTTGATGAATCACATAAACTAAATTGGAAGGAATTGTTTGTATCAGAGCTGGGAACCCTCACGGTAGAACCATTACGCATATTGGACCATAGAGTCCAACAGCTCACGAATCGTCTGGTAGACCAAGTTAAGGTTCGGTGGGACAAGTATAGTCCATGATCTGCTACTTGGGAAGACGCCGAGACACTACAACGAGACTATCCCTCACTTTTTTTGACCACCTCGAGAATACGTTTCTCGAAGGCAGGGTGTATGTGACACCACCTTTTGACTTAGACAGCCAGGATTACTTGAGATCTATATACTTCATTTTCTAGTCACAATGAAACTATTAAATGATACCCTTAAACTTTAAATGTATGAAATTTTATGAATGTTTAAATGTTATTCACGATGACATATATAATGCGATATGCTATGTGAATGTAAGTTTTATGAATGTTTAAATGTTATTGATGATGATGTATGTAATGTGACCTACTATGAGAATTTAAATTGTACGAATGATTAAATGTTATTGATGATGATGTATATGATGCGACATATTGTGAGAATGTGAATTTTATGAATGTTAAATGCTATTAGAATGATGTTGGATATGATGCAATCTGTTTGGGTAAATGATAATCTTATGTAGACCAAGTTGAGTTCCATTGGGACAAGTATAGTCCATGATCCGCTACTTGGGAAGACGCCAAGACACTACAACGAGACTATCCTCACTTTTGACCACCTCGAGAATACGCCGAAGGTGTGGTGTATGTGACACCACCTTTTGACTTATTGAGCCGATTACTTGAGATCTATATATACTTTATTTTCTCTTCACAATGAAAACTATTAAATGATACCCTTAAACTTTAAATGTAAGGAATTTATGAATGTTTAAATGTTATTCACGATGACATATATAATGCGATATGCCATGAATGTAAGTTTTATGAATGTTTAAATGTTATTGATGATGATGTATAATACTAATACATCATCAACAAAAAAAAAAAAAAAAAAAAAAAATGTTATTGATGATGATGTATATGATGCTAATATTATTGTGAGAATGTGAATTTTATGAATGTTAAATGCTACGGAATGATGTTGGATATGATGCAACTACATGGGGTGAATGATAATCTTATGAATGGGTGTTGAAATTGATTTATGTGGATATTATGGGATCTATTTCTAACTGAAAACATTGATGTTAATTTATCTACATATGTGGATACCAAATTGAAATGATGATAGCATGCAATTACATGATGATAATGTATAGAAATGTATGAGTTTTGTTACGAATTAATTCCACAGTGCCAGGGCTGCGAACAGCCAAGGATAATGATGATGAAAGTGGATATTATCATGACCACTAGCCAAGAAAACATTATGGTATGAATATTGTATGTGAAATTATTATATTGGTTTTGATGCATTACTATGATATGTGTACCGCTGCAAGATTCCAGGTGAAGAGGCTGCCCAAACCTGAATAAATGATGACAAACCCCAAAGAACACGGGTGCCACTATGTATTCCATTGTAGTGGGTGGACCTAGTCCTATTAGGAAGGGTGGATGCATTTCCCACCATGTATCCTCCATTGTAGAGTGTGGACCCTAGTCCCTGCTAGGGAGGGGTGGAGGCATTTCACTGTATCCCTCCAAACCTAAAGTCATAGAGGAGGGTGGATAGCTCACTCTTCCCCCTAGACGCAGGATGGTGGACTGTCACACTGGCCGGGGAAGCTTGGTCGATAGTGACACTCGGCTACTGTCTCTATTTGAGTTAGTCACATAGTGATACTTCCAAGATAGTCCAACAGAGGGAAGTAGTACAGAATGGAGATGGAAGTATAGGGAGGAAGGATGAGCAGAAATAGTTGAGAGAGTATGGAGATTTTTTGGACGGTGGAATTTAATGTTTTCACTAAAAAAATGTATATATGTATGAATATTCACTATTATGTAATCAAACCACAATTGTCTAAATAAAATTTGTTGAACCAGATAATAGTAATTAAATAATTTCTCAAACAACTGATTATTGTTGTCTTTTATAAAAGACTAGTCTTGTTGACCGGATTAGATGCATACATAAATTGCTATTTTCAAAGGATGGTAGTTTAAAACACATTTATTAGTACATGCATGACTTGTATGTACTAGCTACACATACATTTCTTGTACATATACACTAGTATGTATGAGTTTTCTTGACTTACTTACTGATAGTGTCGGTCAATTGTTATGAATGTGTGAACCATGTTTCTTTTCCTTTGTACCATAAGATACCTTAACTTCGAGACGAAGTTTCTTGAAGGGTGGGTGTATGTAATGACCCTGCTTAAATAAATGTATAGGATTATTAATTATAATTAATTGATAATCCGATTGTCCTAAGATGTTAGTTAAACAATAATTATTTCTTATATAATATTAAATAATTAATTATCATTAATTATTTGTTCATAACTGTTTAGTAATCGACTCTTTAATTATGCGAGTAAAGAATTAATGGGGTTAATAATTTAATTTATTAATACTTATGTATACGGGAGGGGATAGGACATTAAATGTAAGGATAAGATAAGATAAGATAATAAATACAAGGGGATAAGATAATAAATAAATGGATAAGGAAATTAAGGAAAGGAAGAGTCGGTGAAGGGGGAATATGAGGGGGAGAGCCTTACGGTGGAAGGCATTATTTTGAGAGGAGGATTTTATTTTGGGGAGGAGGAAGCATTTTGGAGGGGGATGTGAGTACTGGTTTCTTGGCTTGGCTTTTCTGGTTCTATTGTAGAGTTCGGTAGTCTTTGAGTATCATTGCAGGGGGCACCGTGTTGCTAGGGGTTTTGGGCATGGGGGCCAGGATTCCTTTCAGTTTCCTGGAGATAGGGAGTCGGACACGCTGCTGCTAGTTGGCTGGGATGATAGTCACTTTGGGAAGAGTTGGTTAGTGGCATCGAGCTGGGCAAGGAAGCAACAGGCTGAACAACCGAGTCAACAGAGGAGTTAGCATCAGGAAAAGAGGTAAATTTGTATTATTCTGTTAAGTAATTCTTATTATATTATGAAATTGTTGTTCATCAATTAATTTTAACATGCGTATATGTTTAATTGAAAGTAATTACTGAGTTTTCGGCATACAAGGAGAAGTTTACTGTTTCAATTTATGCATATAATAGAATTTAGTTATTAGAGGTCACTACAGGTGATGACATAGGATTGTGGTTGATCGTGAGGGAAGGCAAGAAAATATCCGCAAATATAAAGGTGAGTGAATGTAGTTGTAGAAAGGACACGAGGAGTAAGATATGAGGCATGTGGACTGAGGAGGGGGGTTGTGTGCCAAGGATAAGGGGGGACCATTCGAGTGATTGGAAGCAGAGGGGGGAGTCAGTAGGAGATGGTGAAAGGGGGAAGGGGGAGGAGGTGTGAGGTGCGAAGGGATAGAGAGAGGTGGGGTTAGAGTAGAAAGAGAGGAAGGGGGGAAGGGGGAGGATAGGGGGGATAAGGGATGTGAAGGGGGAAGGTGAGGAGGGATAGAGAGAGGTGGGGTTAGAGTAGAAAGAGAGGACTGAGTGAAGAAGTCCTTAGTTGTGGGTGAGAGACTATTTGAAATGGCGAAGTTAAGGAAACTAGTCATAAGAGGAGGTTTGGTTGATGACTAGATGGATTTGTTCCAAGGATTTCATAGCATTAGCTAGGTTATCTGCCTCATTGTTCTCATCATGGAGAATATGAAAGAAGCATAAGCTAGTGATGTGATATTTCAGGGTGTTTATTCGTGAGCAGAGGCCATTGGGAGGATGCTTTGCTGAGGTTGAGAGACCCGAAATATCCTTTATAACTATTTCAGTGTCTCCTATCACTGTTAGAGTTTGAATACTTTGCTCGTGAGATAGTTTTAGCCCCATGTACACTACTAGGGTTTGTGATCTGTTGTTGGTTGTTTTCCCCGAACCCCAGGAAAATTCATCTACCTTATGTCCATCAGAGTCATAGATTACTCTCCTCGCACCTCCCATCTTTATTAATGTATTACTTTATTACTGTACATTAATACTTTATTAAGGTATTAATTAATATTGTCTCAATGTAATAAGTAATTAATGCATTATACATTAATGTTAATTAATACTTTAATTTATACATTACATTTATGTAATAATGTATGAATATTTTATTAATGTATTACTACTTTAATATTGCTTTAATGTTATTCATAGTTATGATCATAAGAAACTATGATCATGATCATGATAAGAATCTATGATCATCATCATTAATGTATTAATTATATATAGTATTAATGTATTAATAGTATATATAGTATGAGTGTTTTACTTTATTGGTGTATTAATAAGTTTAGCAATGCATTAATTAAATAATACATTACATTATTAATGTTTCAATCAATTAATACCTTACATTATACATTAATGTAAATTAATACTTTAATTTATACATTTTTATTGTATTACATTAATATGTTAATAGATCATTAATTTAAATAAATAAATATAATACATTAATGTATTAAGTTAATATATTATTATTATTATATATTATAATTAATTTAGTATATTAATAGTCATCCCCAAGACATGTCGGCCCTCAACTAGTAACAACCACTTTATAAGAGCAGTTGATCTACCCCATTAATTTGGAAAGGTGGAAAATGATGTAGATAGGCATATATCAACCACTTTTATAAAGTGGTAGTTGCTAGTTAGACACCATGATAAGTCTTGAGTAAAATATTAGGAAGAGAAAACTTAAATATGGAGGTGAAAAGATGGGGAAGTGATGATTAATCCTATCCAGAATAGAAGCTCAAACAATAATAATTCCGGTGATAATGATCATTCTTCAAATATTTTTTGCGATAATGATTCACATGTAAGATGGATGATGACACTTTCAACCTGAATGTGAGCATCGAATATCTTATGTGTGCTACAGATAAAGAACCGGTTATCCCTCCTATTCAACTGTCTTATCTGACCAACACTAATCATGACACTCATTATTAGTGTTGAACTGGGTATCTTGATTAATGTTGAATTATTATTACTCGAGCTTCTATTGTGGACATGATTAATCATCCCACCCCAATATTTAAGAGGCCTATGCCTAATCTCTTCGTCAATACTTATCATGGTATCCAACAATGACTCATTTTGGGTGGGATAGCTTTACTATCGTCATCATCTTTTAACAAAAAATCCAATACATGGCAATGCTCACCAAACTATTGTTATTGTTGTTTCAATAGGAAGGTTGACCCGATAATTATACTAGATATTGTAAGAGATAATGCTTGCTTAATGTTGCATATTATATTTTGGGGATTTTTTTGGGTTGTTGGAGGATGTTGAGAGATTATCTCAACCTCTCCCTTGAATATTGGAATTAGTTGGATCTCACTCCAACTATATATACCTAATGTATTCAAGTGTAAGTGTGTAATACAATTATAGTTTCTATGAATCTTGTGCAATGGATGCTCTCCATTTTTATTATTTGGTATTAGAGTCGAGTTCTCTAGGATTATCTCCCTTACAGGAGGGCCCAGGCATATAAGAATGGAGTGATTTTTTCTCAGGTGTGAGAGTGTAGTTTCCTGTGTGTTTGGTTTCGTAGCTGTGCGTTTTCATGTGTGGGTGAGTTTGTCTTCACTGCCATTGGAGAGGGCATCACATTCTAAAGGATTAGAGATTTTGTTGGGATTAATAGACACTCACTGATAGAGATGAGCATGCACATTGAGAATTCAAGCCTCATTTTCATAATGAGTTCAATGCAACTATTTTTCGATAGAGTCGTTGTCTACATGAAAAACACTCAGATCTGAAAGGAAAATGCCCATTGGGGAAGACTTTTTTCATAGATCTAATTAAAGAGGCTGAGTGTTGTAGAATAGAGTCGTTGTTTCATTGAAAACTACAAAAATCATCATCTTTGTCCAAGAGAGAAGTCTCACTGTTTTTTTGGTACTCCTAAGGCCGTGGAAGTCACCGTTCTATAAAGATAATATTATAATCGAGAAATTGAATCTGATTATGTTGCATCATTGTGCAATAAACCTGTGCATCGAGATCTGAACTCTAGAAATGAGATTGTTGTAAGGAAAATATTTTATGAGGTAAAATGGATTTTATACCTATGGAGAATTTTAATGGTTTTAATTTCCATACATGGAAAGTTAAAATTCAAATGCATCTAATGAATAGAGGTGTGTGGAGCATAGTAAAAGGCACTGAAAAAGATCCTATTGATCCCATAATTCTAGTTGAATGGGAAAATAAGGAAGAAAAGGCTAAATCTATTATTGGTTTGGCTCTTTCAGACACGCAATTGCATTTGATTGATTTGGAAAAACCATCGAAAGAAATTTGGGAGCAATTAAGTAAATTGTAATGAACCTCAAAATATCATACAAAAAAAACTTTTTGTTTACATAATTTACTTGGCAGTAAGGAATCCATTAGTGATAAGAATTATACTATGCAACTTTGATATAGAACTTTATCATAGAATTTTTTTACTATATAACTCCTAAATTCTCCTTACCACATGGTATTCGAAATATGTCATTAAGTCTTACCTTAGGTGAGAAAGTTATAATGGAAATCCCCAAGGCTTTAGAAAAAGAACTAAAAACCTTTAGGCGTAGTGTCTAAATGATTAAAGTAAACTTTACATAATCCATACTATACTCACCCTATTTGGAATAAGGTCTCCATAGTATACTCGCGCCCAAGTGTTCTCAAAAAAATTTCTCCTAGGGAGATCCCTTTGGTTCCTATCAACTTGGCCAAAGGTTGGGTTAAGGACTGATGATTGTCACAAGCCTCCAGGTCCTGGTCATTTAAAGGCTCTTAACTCAAAAACTGGTCGAATTGAAAGCTCGAGATCATGTCACTAGTGGACCTAGGACAATGAGAATCCAACCATTACCTAAGACCTATCGCAGGGGTATGGAAGCGACATTATTTAAGTGGAAAAGGAAATCCCTGTCAGGGTACTAAAATATTTCCATCCATCACTAAGGTAGTCTACTGGCCATACTGAAAATTGCTTGGCTCTATTCTCGAAGTTTCATACCGACCCTGCCCTAGTCACGTGGCTCACCCATCCTTCTCACTATTCATAATTAATTCGAGACGACAAGGCATCATTTAGGTTTTGAGAGGATTTAGGGTTTGTCATTCTGAGTTCTTTCTTTCCTTTTGAAGATGCTTTGTGTGTCGAGGGGGGGAGTTTAGAGGTGAATATTGTGGCCCTGGTGGTTTCCTCCATCCAGTTGCATACAACATGTCTTACATTCAGGGTAAGTTCTTCTCTAAACTTCAAACATTAATACCTTGGTTATTTCAATAGGAAGGTTATGATTTTTGGAACAAAATGTCCATGCCAAGTTATCGTTTTGCTTCTCCCTAATTTTATTCCTGTGGAATTCTTCTTTTGTCAACTTCCTTATATTACATTCGGATCCATCCCCTGTTTCAATGGTCTTTTCCTTGAGGTTGTTAACTATTCTCTTTTATTTACTAAGAAGGACAGTTAGCCCACCTATCCATGTTTGGGATATAGGGTTTTGTAACTCTTTTTTCGTGAACCAGAATTCATATCTGAGTAT
This sequence comes from Picea sitchensis, assembly GCA_010110895.2. Classification (NCBI taxonomy): domain Eukaryota; kingdom Viridiplantae; phylum Streptophyta; class Pinopsida; order Pinales; family Pinaceae; genus Picea; species Picea sitchensis. The sequence goes on along the minus strand of SNQJ01S0018872.1, from coordinate 34,937 downwards.
TTGTGAATCTGAGGGAAGTGCTTAGTCCAGGGTTAATTACCAAAATATTGGTCGGAGCATTCTCTACATTTAGTTTATTGACCTAAGTGATTCTGTAAAAGGGTTCGGGTAGACCAGACTCACAATCAGGGTACTCCTGGTTTGAATGGCTAGATTAAGCTCTATTCTTCCTAAAATACACATTCTTGTTGTTCACATACACAAATGAAATTTTGATTTGGTCGATTACTATATTTCATTATTAAAGAATATTGTGTAAATAATTTTCTGTTTACTATAGCTATATCATTCATTTTAAGAGATAAAGCATAAGATTAATGTTGGGCCCTGTTCTAATGCAAGGGTACCCATTAGTATGTATTGTCTCCTTAACCCTTGTCTCTGTATGACTATACATATGGAAGATGTCAAGGAAAATATCATTTTTTGTGAGTTCAAAAGTTAAGTAAAACGTTGGTATGATGTATTTTTAGACATTTGCACTTAAATCGTGTTTTTATTACATTGTCTTCGTATACGAGTTTACTAATCATCATATATGGTGGACTCCTCCAGGTTTCCGTCTATCTAAAGGTTCTGGCTTCTCACCTACGTACTCGGTGTAACAAGGTATACAAGTTCCCTTTCGTAACCGTTCAGGAGTTAGAGTCATCCGTGTTGCAACTGACATGTAGTTACCAGTATCGTTTCCCTCAGTTTTCCTATCATCTTGGAAAGGGAAGAATTTCCAATGTAACTTAAAACCTTTGGGATACGATTATTATAATACAATAATTTATGTACAGATTTTTCTCAGACTTTTGTTCAAAGTAAACGACTGTTTTATTCTCCATGCGGATCTCACCCTATCCCAAAATCTATTTACCAGGACTATCCTGTTCTGAAAGTTGGTATGAATTAAAAAAGGCCATATCATTTTTTTTCCTTTTGACCTTTCCATGTTTAATGTCAAAATACCCTTCTAGAAAGGAAATGGTGATACTCGTTTGGACTCAGCATGAATAGACATAATGATTCGGATTAAATTACGATTTTGTTTTTATTCTAGAACACTATATATATATGTTGGTGAAATCGTTTGATGTTTATGCTATGTTGTGTTTTCCCAAATTCCAAACTGTCCACTGCCATGATCTCTGAGTGGACAGTTTTGCATATGTGTTGATATTTAATGGGTTTTTTTAATTTACTCCATATTGTGTATATTCCTACAATTGGGTCCTTTCTATTCTGTACGAAAGGAACACAAGATTAAAAGGTCTATCAGCCTGTGATTTATGTTCCTTGAAATTTATCTTCGATTTCTTATTCTTATGGAATAATTTACTTTTGTATTATCTTATGTAATGGAACAGTGAATTATTCAGTTTAATTTGGTACTGTAATAAATTTACAGAGTGTTTTCAAGACCTTTCGATTTAGAAGTTCCTTTATACGAGAGACAGTTGGTCTCCTAGAGGCATAGTTATTTGTTCACAATCTTGATGGTAATTTTCTTTATAAGTGGGATTCCTGTTGCAGTCATTAAATATTTATTTAACAAAAATAAACTACACACTGTAACTATATCTATATTCGAACATATCGAGATCTAACTTGATGGAAATTACATGTACAGACTTGCTTAGATTTCCACTTAAGTATAGATAGATTTTGTTACTATTTCCACTACAGAAGTAAATGTACGCCTGTAATTAGATCTCATTCTTCCTAGATCATTCGTACATAAATAATTATATCCATAATTTCAATTACAGGGATAAGATTACACCTATAGATAGATCTGTTCTTTCTTCCAATTCATTCGCATTTAAACACTTCTACCCAATAAGTTTAATGACGGAATTAAACATACACCAAATCTTTCAAGTTATTTTGCATAGATCATTCTACCTAGAATTCTAGTTCAGAATGCCCCATTCTAGAAAATTTTGTCTTTGATTATAAACTCCATACAACAAACAGATGTCCGACATGGGAGATATTTCCACTTAACCCAAACAGAGCATCATATCGGATACACAAAATCATTCAAAACAAGGAAGGGTAAGATTTAACATATCTGAATCGAATCCACGGGAAGACAAAGGGAACAACCACATTCCTCCCAACCATAGAATAGTGCAGCCAAAATCACTTGCCTGATTCACCCCCTAGCCAGACCATGAATCCATGAGGGTGAACTAGGAAAAATCCTCCTCATCAATGTCCTTTGAACTCCAACAAATTCATCTTGCCTCACACTCAATCAGTAGTGTTCATAACAACAAGGGAAAATCAATAGTCTCTTTTCCTCAATATACATGGAAGCATCCTACCTTCTCACATATGTTATTTAACAAAATAATGCTTTTCCCTAGGTATTTCTTCCCCCTTGAGAATTTTCACAACTTCTAAATCCTTGATTTTCAGCGGTTTCCCATGGCCAAATATCTGATTTGCCACTTGTAATAGTCAGCCCAAAGGTAATTCCAACATGTTCCCCACTCATGGAGTCATGGTCAACTTATTTTTATCATGGTTGTTCCATTTGTCTTCCTGTAATCAATATAAAATATTATGTTTTCATAAAAGTGTCGAGTCAAATAGTTGGTTGGGTCAAATCAAATCTCTACCCAATAGGCATAATTATTAATTACAATTGTCAAATTAAAAATTCGGAATTGCCATAATGGAAAAAAATTTCCAAATTCGAATTTACTAAAAACGAAATAATTTCCAAAAAATTTTAAATCTCAAAAATACTTTATTTTAGGGGATGTCACATCCTTCCCCCCTTCAATAAAACATTGACCTCAATGTTCGTTCCTTTATTGGAATAAGATTGGATGATTTTTCTGCAAATCTCTCTCCAACTCCCAAGTGGCCTCCTTAGGACTAAAGTTCTTCCATTGCACCTTTACCTGAGAGACGACTCTATTCCAAAGTGCTATTTCTCTTTGGTCCAGAATACGCAGGGGTTCCACCTAGAATTCGCCTTCGAGTTCCACTTGCACAAAGTTCCAATCAATCATATGAGTAGTGTCATGAACATACCTTTTCAACAAATAAACATGAAATACATTATGAATTCTTAAATTAGCTGGAAGTGAAAGTTCATATGCTACGGGTCCAATTCGAGTTTGTATCTCGAAGGGCCCAGAAAACCTAGGTGCCATCTTGGCACAGTTTCCTAACTTCAACGATATTTTTTGGGCCTTGACCTTCTAACAAACATGGTCTCCCACTTGAAATTCCAAGTGTCTCCTTTTTTTATATGCATAGCTCTTCTGTCTCTCATGTGCTTCTTTTAAGTTTTGTTGTACCTTCCTTACCATGTTCTCTATTTCTTGGAGCATCTATGGTCCAACTATGAGTCTATCTACTGGGTTATCCCAACTAATTAGATTTGTACACTTTCTGCCATACCATACCTTGAAAGGGATGAACTTAGTCGATGTTTGGTAACCATTGTTATATGAAAATTCTACTAAGTGTAGATAGTCTTCCCACTTGTTTGGTTTTGTTCTTACTTACATGTGGAGCATGTGTTCTATGATTTGGTTTGTCCTCTTGGTCTATCCATCCATTTGTGGGTGGTAACTTGTACTGAAATTCAAATTAGTATTTATCCCTGCAAATAATTCCTTCCAAATAAAGGATGTGAATTTTATGTCTCTATATGATACCACCATTTTAGGAATACCATGCAGTCTAAAAATTTCGTTCATGAATATTTCAACAATGTTTATAGCTTTAAAAGTAGACTTTACAGGAATAAAGTGTGTGGACTTACTCAGTTTATCGATTACAACCATAATAGAATCATTCTGTTTCTGATTTTTTGACAAACCTGTTATAAAGTCCAATGATATGGTCTCCCATTTCCATTCTGGTATTGGTAATGATTGTAATAGGTTGGTTGGATGCTGGTGTTCAGCCTTAACCTGCTGACAATATTGGCACCTAGCCAAGTATTCTGTTCTTTCTCCCTTCATATTAGGCCAAAAAAATAGTCTTATAAGTGTCGTTATCATTTTCTGGTATCCTGGATTGCAAGAATACAGTTTCTTATGCACTTTGTCCAAGACTATTAACTTTAATTCTGTTGAATCTGGTATGTAAAGTCTGTTTTTAAATCATAGTAGTCCCTCCTTGTTAATACATAGATCTGGTTCCTCTGAGTTTGCGGTACTATTTTGTAATTCTGCCATTATCTTAGTGTAATTTCCGTCATTAATACCTCTTGTCCTTATTCTTTGTTCCATATCATTATCTGCCCTACTGATACTTATTTCAAATAACCCATGGAATCTTCTGCTTAGAGAATTTGCTACCTTATTTTTCTTACCTTTGATATGTCTGACATCGAAGTCAAATTCGCTCAAGAATTCTAGCCATCTTGCTTGCCTTGCATTATAATCTGGTTGGCTAAACATATTTTTACGCAGCTATTATCTGTCAATAGTAGAAATTTTATGCCCATTATGTAGTGTCGCCACATTTTTAAGGCGTGTATTACCGTTGCCAATTCGAAGTCATGAGTAACATAATTTCGTTCATGTTCTTTTAATTTTTGGGACTCGTAACAAATCATGTGTCCTTCTTGATTTAGGAAACCACCTAGTCCTTCTTTACTGGCATCAACACATAGGGTAAAATATTTATCTGGGTTTTCTACCTTCAATATGGGTGTCATTGTCAATAATTCCTTCATCTTGTTAAAACTGTCTTAACATTTCTATGACTAGTTAAACTTGGTCCCTTTCTTTTCCAATAACATGATAGGGTAAGCTATTTTGGAAAATCCTTTTATGAATCTGCGGTAGTATCCGGTGATTCCCATGAATGACCGGATGTCCGCTATGTCCTTTTGTACCATCCATTCTATAATGGCTCTTACTTTCTCAGGGTCAATTGCTATTCCTTCTGCAAATATTATGTGTCCTAGGTACTGTATCTTCTTTTGGTAAAAATCTCACTTATCAAATTTAGCATGCAGTTGGTGCTTCCTTAAAGTTTGCAGAACAATTCTTAAGTGTTCTTCATATTCTTCCTCTGTTTTACTATACACCAGAATATCGTCGATAAATACTTGTACGAATTTGTCTAAGTACTGACTGGAAATACTATTCATGAGGCACATAAATGTGGCTGGTGTGTTAGTGACTCTTAAAGGTATGACTACGAATTTGTAGTGTCCATATCTTGTTCGAAAGGTTGTTTTTCTTATGTCCTAATCTTTTATCTTGACTTGATGGTAACCGGATCGTAACTCCAATTTTGAAAATATTTCTGCCCCGCCTACTTGATCGAATAGGTCATTTATCCTAGGTAAGGGGTACTTGTTATTACTAGTCATTTTATTCAATTTTCTATAGTCGATACATAGTCTTAGAGTACCATCTTTCTTTTTCACAAAGAAGACCAGTGCTCCCCATGGTGAAACACTAGGTATGATATAATTTTTGTCCAACAATTCCTACATTTGTATCTTTAGTTATGTCAATTTAGTTAAACTCATTCGGTAAGGTGCTTTCGAGATAGGGGCTGATCCAGGCAGTAGGTCTATGGAGAAGTCTATTTCTTTTCTAGGAGGTAATTCTGGTATCTCATTGGCAAACATGTCTCTAAACTCACATAGGACAGCAAAATCTTCTAGTTTGGGCTTATCTTCTTTTTCTAACAGATTCGTTATTTGGATGGCGTAAACTTGACACCACTTTCTCATACATTTCTTGAATTACATTGTTGTGACTTGTCTAACTGATAATGGTTTTCGTATACCTTGGGTTGTTCTAGTAATGTCACAATCATCTTTATAGTTAAGTGTCTTTGATAACAATCTAGAACTGCTTTGTGCCTTTCCAACCAATCCATTCCAATTATCATATCATAGGATCCTAGTGGTAGAATATTCAGATTTGATTTTATGTTTTGACCATCTAAGTTAAATTCAAAATCAGAAACAAAGTCAACCACTTTCCTTTTTGTTCCTTTTGTTAACTGTACCAGCCATGATTTTGCATATTTCATCCTCTTAATTTTATTTGTCTCTACTACTTCAGGAGTGATATAACTTAACGTAGCTCCAGGATCAATTAGAACAAAAATTTGGGTGTTATTGATTTGACCTTCGATTTCCACCATAGAGGACTAGTGGTCAGCTTGTCGATCGTCAATGGCTACATTAATCCGATGCAGGATTCTTCCTACATCACCCACCTTCAAAGATTCCTATAGATTATGAACAACAATTCTATTTGCCATGCTTAAACATGGGCAGTTCCTACTGAGATTAGGTTCCCCACATTCCCAATACTTTAACGATTCTTGGGGATTATCCTTGAATTTCTTTGTTCCCAGGTTTACCGGTTTACCGCCTCCTTGGGTGCTTGGATGGTTTGAGTGAAAATATTTCCTCGGGAATTTTTTTTCTGCATTCCTATAGGGAGATGGTTGGTATCCCTTCTTTCTTTGATTCATCTGTTCTTGTTTCTTATCCTTCCAGGCTTTGGGAAACTCTACCTATTGTTTGTATTAATTGTAGCACATTCGTTCTTTCCTGAACACTTAACTCAATGATTTGGGGTTGTCAAACTCAATTATGTCCGTGTAAGACTGTTGTAAACAACTTAACAATGGTTGGATTTTTACCTTATCTTCTCGGATGTAAGGTATGAACCTTAATAGTTCTAGGAATTTATTTATAAGGTATTCCATTGTCATCTGTCCAAGTCTTAGTTCATAAAAATCCTTTCTTTTCCTTTCGTAGTAGCTTTCAGAAAGGTACTGTTTATTGAAATACTTCTTAAATTCGGACCATTCCAATTGCTTCTCCTTCAAGCACTTGGCTAAATTTAGGTCTTGCCACCAAATGCTAGCCTTCCCTTTCAGATTGTAGATGGCCATTCTAACCTTCATATTATTGGAGTAGTTGTAGATCCAGAAATTTTTCTTGATGTCCAACAACCATGCCTCAACTTCTTCTCCTGTCTTGGATTCTCCATTGAAGGTAGCCAGTTTGATCTTTTTAAATTCTCCTTCAAGGTGGTCTACTTGTTTCCTTTTGTTGTTTGTTTTAGTTTTGTCTTTAGCTAAAGGTATACCTTCAGATGACCTGTCTCCTTTTTCTATTTTCGGTCCTGAGTTCTTGGAAGCTCTCTTGCTAACTTCTTCATCGTTATTATCATCCTTCGGGATTTTCATGGTCATTATACTGCATAGTAAAACTTCATTTATCTATTGTTGTTCCTGTTGTGATTTCTTCAGTTTCTTGTTGTCGGACTTGAACACCTGTAGTTCAAAAATAAGATTCCTCATTGTTTCCAACACTTTCATGGGTGAGATTCCATCACTGTTCTGTATTGAATCTCCAGGAGGTCTCTGCTCCAAATTTCCTTCCATCCTGATTTCTACATCATCCTGAGTTGCCATAATTAACACAAAACAGAAAGGGATTTTTGTTTGTAACAACAAGGTTTATTAGTTTTGTAGAAATCACAATATATACCTAAGTGACTAATGTTTCCCTGTTCAGGTCCAGTGTTGTAACTTTCGCTCTAATACCATGTGTAATGAACCTCAAAATACCATAAAAAAAATAAAATTGTTTACATAATTTACTTGGCAGTAAGGAATCCATTAGCGATGCGAATTCTACTATGCAACTTTGATATAGAACTTTATCATAGAATTTTTTTACTATATGAATCCTAAATTCTCCTTACCACATGCTATTCAAAATATGTCATCAAGTCTTACCTTAAGTGATAAAGTTATAATGGAAATTTACCCAAGGCTTTATCAAAAGAACTAAAAACCTTTAGGAATAGGGTCTAAATGATTCCTGTCAGGGTATTAAAAGCTCTGCATCCATCATTAAGGAAGTCTACTGGTCATACTGAAAATCACTTGGATCTATTCTCGAAGTGTCATGCCAACCCTGCCCTGCTCACATGGCTCACCCATCCTTCATACTATTCATAATTAATTCAAGACGACAAGTCATCATTTAGGTTTTGAGAGGGTTCAGGGTTTGTCATTATGAGTTCTTTCTTTCCTTTTGAAGATGCTCTGTGTGTTGAGGGGGGGGTTTAGAGGTGAAGATTGTGGCCCTGGTGGTTTCCTCCATACAGTTGCAGACGACATGTATTACATTCTGGGTAAGTTCTTCTCTAAACATCAGACATTAATACCCTGGTTATTTCAATAGGAAGGTAATGATTTTTGGAACAAAATGTTCGTGCCAAGTTATCATTTTGTTTCTCCCTCATTTTCTTAATATGGAATTCTTCTTTTGTGAACTTCCTTACATTACATTCGGAGCCATCCTTAACCCTGTTGAAATGGCCTTTTCCTTCAGGTCATCAACGATTCTCTTTTATTTACTGAGAAGGACAGTTATCCCACCTATCTAGGTTCAGGATAAAGGGTTTTGCAACTCTTTGTCATGAACCATAATTCATATCTGAGTATTCATGAATTTGAGGGAAGTGCTTATTTCGAGGTTTATTACCAAAATCTTGGTTGAAGCTTCTCTGCATTTGCTTTATTGACCTAAGTGATTCTGTAAAAGAGTTCAGGTAGACTAGACTCGTAGTTAGGGTACTCTTGGTTTGAAAGGGTGGATTAAGCTCTATTCTCCATAAACTACACATTCTTGTTGTTCACCTACACAAATGAAATTATGATTTGGTCGATTACTGTATTTCATTATAAAAGAAGATTTTGTAAAGAATTTTATGTTTACTACAGCTACATCATTCGTTTTAAGAGATGAAACATAACATTAATGATGGACCATGTTCTGATGCGAGGGTACCCATCAATATGTATTGTCTCCTTCACCCTTGGCTCTGCATGACTATCTAGATGGAAGATGTCAAGGAAAGGATCGTTTTCCACGATTTCAGAAGTTAAGTAAAACATTGGTATGATGTACTTTTAGACATTTGCACTTAAATCGTGTTTTTCTTACATTGTATTTGTATACGATTTTACTAATCATCGTATATGGTGGACTCCTCCAAGTTTTCATCTATATGAAGGTTCTGGATTCTCACCTATGTAATCCATGTAACAATGTATATGGGTTCCCTTTCATAACCCTTCAGGAGTTAGAGTCGTCTGTGTTTCAACTGAGATGTAGTTACCAGTATCGTTTCCCTTAGTTTTCCTATTGGCTTGGAAAGGGAATAATTTCCAATGTAACTTAAAACGTTTGGGATACGATTATTATAGTACAATAATATATGTATAGGTTTTTCTTGGTCTTTTATTCAAAGTAATCAACTATTTTAATCATTCGCCATGCAGATCTCACCCTATCCCAAAATTTGTTTACCAGGGCTATCCTATTCTGAAAGTTGGTACAAATTATAAAAGGCCATATCGTTTTGTTTCCTTTTGACATTTCCTATGTTTAATGTCAAAATGCCCTTCTAGAAAGGAAATGGTGATACTCATTTGGACTCAGGATGAATAGACATAATGATTTGGATTATATTACGATTCTGTCTTTATTCTAGAACACTATATATATATATATATATATATGCGGGTGAAATCGTTTGATGTTTATGCTATGTTGTGTTTGCCTAAATTCCAAACCGTCCACTGCCACGATCTCCGAGTGGACAGTTTCACATATGTGGTCATATTTAATGGGTTTTTGTAATTTACTCCATACTGTGTATATTCCTAAAATTGGGTCCTTTTTTGTTCTCTAAGAAAGGAACACAAGATTAAAAGGTCTAGCAACGTGTGATTTATGTTCATTGAAATTCGTCTTCGAGTTCTTATTCTTATGGAATAATTTACTATTGTATTATCTTATATAATGGATCAACGAATTATTAAGTTTAATTTGGTACTGTAATAAGTTTACAGAGGGTTTTCAAGATCTTTCAATTTAGAAGTTCCTTTATACAAGAGACAGTTGGTCTCCTAGCAGCATAGTTGTTTGTTCACAATCTTGATGGTAATTTTCTGTATAAGTGGGATTCCTGCTACAGTCATTAAATATTTATTTAACAAAAAGAAACTACACACTGTAACTGTATCTATATTCACTACATATCTAGATATAACTTGATGGAAATTACATGTACAGAATTGCTCATATTTCCACTTAGGTATAGATAGATTTGCTTACTATTTCCACTACATAAGTAAATGTACACCCGCAATTAGATCTAATTCTTCCTAGCTCATTCATACATAAATAGTTATGTCCAGAATTTCAATTACAAGGATAATATTACACTTGTAGATAGATATGTTCTTTCTTTCAGTTCATTCGCATTTAAATACTTCTGCCCAATAATTTTTACCACAAAATTAAACATACACCAAATCTTTCAAGTTATTTTTCACAGATCATTCTACCTAGAGTTCTAGTTCAGAATGCCCCATTCTAGAAAATTTGGTCTTTGATTATAAACTCCATACACCAAATAGATGTCTTACATGGAAGTTATTTCAGCTTAACCCAAACAGAGCATCATATCAAATATACAAAATAATTCAAAACAAAGAAGGGTAAGATTTAACATATCCAAATCTAATGTACAGGAAGACAAAGGGAAGAACCATGTTCCTCCCAACCATAGAATAGGGCAGCCAAAATCACTTGCCTGATTCACCCCCTAGCCTAACCATGAATCCATGAGAGAGAACTTGGAAAAATCCTCCTCAGCAATGTCCTTTCAACTCCAGAAGATTCCTCTTGCCTCACACTCGATCAATAGTGTTCATAACAACAAGGAAAAATCAATAGTCTCTTTTCCTGAGCATACTTGGCAACGTCCTACCTCCTCACATATGTTATTTAACAAAAGAATGCTTTTGCCTAGGTATTTCTTCCCCCTTGGGAATTTTTTCATCTTCTAAATCCCTGATTTTCAAGGGCTACCCATGGCCAAATCTCTGATTTTCCACTTGTAATAGTCAGCCCAGAGGTAGTTTGAACATGTTCCCCACTCATGGAGTCATGGTCAGCTTATTTTTAACATGGTTGTTCTATTTGTCCTCTTGCAATCAATATAAAATATTATGTTTTCATATAAGTGTCAAGTCAAATAGTTGGTTGGGTCAAATCAGATCTCTGCCCAATAGTCATAATTATTAATTACAATTGTCAAATTTGAAATTCAAAATTGCCATAAATGATAAAAAAAATTCCAAATTCAAATTTACTTAAAATGGAATAATTTCCAACCATTTTAAAATCTCAAAAATACTTTATTTTTGGGGATGTCACATAAATTATTTTGGGAAAAGGCAATGAATGCAAAGTTTTCTTTAAAGCTTCAATTTTTTAGCCTCTAAATTCATGATGAGACCCGTCTCTCTACTCATATAAACGAGTTAATGCCTCTTTTTTGTTGGACACACCTAC
>SNQJ01S0018872.1:0-21961 GCA_010110895.2 Picea sitchensis | reverse complement strand
GCTGAGTCAATAGCACCTGTCTATATGAATAGGAACACATCATATCATCTGTCAATCACATCATAATCATATACAAAAGCTCTAACATCAAAAAGGGTCCAGATCACTTGCGAGCAAGTGTCCTCAAAGAATAAGTGTCCTCAGTGTGCCAGAGCAGGATGTTACATTTCCCTTGTTTTGTTTAAGAGCGGTCTACCCTTTCCAAAGTCAAAGTTTGTGACGAATTTAACAATTTGCAAAACCCTTAGGGAGATCTGGAACAATTTATTTTGGGTAGTATAGTCTCATAGTCAAGGGAACGAACATTAAAACTATGGAAACCCGACTTCATCAACGTGAAACAATTTCACTGGGAAACGTTAGTTAATACAAACATTTATATAGTATGCACACGCATTCCCAGGATTTGATGCGTATAACCACAACCACAAGACTTACACTAATTGGGAATAATTTAATCAATAACTGCCACAAGTAAAGGTTGCATTAAAATTGATTTTACTGTATATTCTATCTATGTCGTTGTTCCAAATATGAATTATGTTTGGTATATCACTATACAGAGACTAACAACAAACCTCATTAAAATAAAAAAATTTACAACCTTTGTTTAAAATTTTGTACATCTAATGATTTGATATCAGTCGTATGCCAAGAACGCCAGGGTAATAACCCAACACCACCAGCCTTTTTCCAGACCTTTCAAGAGTACTATTAATAGTCACCCATTTACCTTGTTGAGCAGAATCTCGATTTAGATCCAACACCTTTTTCACTTCGACCTACAAAAGAAGCAAGGCATTTAGTTAGTTATAGAGTATGGGTCTCCCAAACTCAAATTATTTTTATTATCAAACATACAAGATAAAGACTGGGTGTAATCTTTTACTTATCTGTGATTCGTCATAGGTAGGATCCCATGTTGAATAGCGATCGTGGTTAGACCAGAAGGGGAGGAGTGAACGTGAGAAAGATGATGGGTACCCTCACATAAAACATGGCCCCATCATTAGTTACAGTATCCAGTATAAAGAATGTTCTTTCATAAAGAGACAGACATCAAATCGAGCAACTTTAAACAAGGGATGATTGCATACAGTTATACAACAGAAGAGACAAGTTGCAGAAAATATTTATATTAAACATGAGTTTCGTAAGTCTATACACTGATAGAGAAAAATAATAACACAAGAACCTATCTAAAAGAAAGGGAGAATTTAATTTAAACCATGGAGTAAGGTGCATACCCTCCTCCCAATAGAAAAACCATGGACAAGCCCATACATAACCCGTAACCATTGTCTGTGGAATGACATAGGAAACTTAATCCAGAGAGGTATTGCTATTCTGGGTTGCCCAAAAGGAAGTGATAAATGGTTATCCATTATCTTCAATGGGGTTATGGTTTTCAGTCAGGATAAGGTACAGTCAAATAAATCGTCGAGGTGCGTAGACAGAGCGAGGATAAGGAAACATTATTTAGTAGTTTTACAGAGAATACCCAAATACGACAAGGAACAAGGTCAAGACTGACCACCTCTCAGTTCACTAACCTTGGAAATTAAGATGCATTACAATATGGATTTCCCAAAACAGTGATACAACACAATTCAGGTAGGAATGACAAGTACAAAATATCACTACTGACGAATAACCCTTGACAGTCCCCAAGTAAAGACAAAACGAAAAGTGAGAGTGCGACAAGAAAAACTATCCACCCGTAACAAGGAGAACCAGAATGCCTCTATCAAATTTCATTAACAAGGAAGTAATTTTGATAATAGACAAAGGTTCAGTGGAAGCAAAAATCTTACTAGGAGGTTGAATGAAGGATATCACCTCCATCATGGAAGGTCTCCGGTCTTTCCTTATACAACATTTTTCGGAGTTGCAGAACCAAATCCTCTGTGAATCTACTCGATACCAGAATGAACTGCTAACCCAAACGGAAAGCCTGACCACATAGATTAAATCTTATTGGTACGAAGGAAGGGTCTGACATGTGAGGGAGGTAATATAGTGCAACCACAGTGGACGAAAGGTTAGATAATGGCCTTGACTCTCGCGTACATCAGGGCCACTTTAATTGTCTAATTACGGTTTAACTCTTGAATGACATGTTCCTGCCAGCTCCATTAATGATTTACAGATGAAACAAGTGCCTGCGCATTTAAGGTATGTTTAACCCTACCCAACCCCAACCTCATTATGGTGGTTTAGTCAAGTTTTATATGGAACTGGTGGAGTCAACGAACAATTAGAACAGACTGTTGGTTTTCAAATAATCGTTATGTAAGTGTTAAACCTTTGTTCTTCACACATGACACCTTTGATCAAAATATTAAGGTTACGCAAAGGACATAGGGATACAGGTCCCATTTTCCTCATGGTGATAAGAGGAACTACATGGATATATAATTTGTATATCGGTATGGAAGTGAACCTAGTTGTAGGATTAAGTGAGTGGTGGAGCGCAGAGTAAGCACACTTGAAATATTGATTCAAAGGTTAGATTGGGTAGAAACATTAATGCAACATCCACCAGGACCCTTCTCTTTTAATGATGAACCCAGTCAAAGGTAAATGTATAAAGTAAGAAAAAATAAAATTAGTTGACAGTTTTGAGGTTTATTACAGTATGTGTATGCATAAAATGGAATCTAGAGTCTAACTACCACTAGTTTAACTAGAAGAAGACTAATATTTTAACTCAACTCAGATTTAGTAAGGATTCAATCATTAATGGGGAATGTGGGGAATAAAGAGACAAGTAGGAGTGATTCAAGGATCACATTTGGGAAATGTGAGGGAAATTGACTCTTAATTAAATTAAAATATGGAATTTCTTGTGCAACTTAGGGAGAGTGTGAATGTTAGGGGGAACTAAAATCTAATTTATTTAATTAAAAAACAAATTAATTGTTAAAGGGGCTTGTGTAAGTGAGAGAGTTCCTATTAGTAAAATCGTCGATATCGGAAAGGGATCACACTCGTTATTGATAAAGTTATGGTGTCTAATTATTTTGATTGGTTTTTCTTTTGAGAGTTGGGATACCCAGCTTGAGAGAGAGAGTGGTGGCCCTAAATTGCTAGGAAATCTTGGAGCTAGAGGATTTTTGGTTGGTGCAAGTGGCCCCTTTATGGATTGGGGGGCTAAGGGGGAAGAAGAGTACCCCTAGTATTGGCTGGGAGGTATCGATGTGGTATTAATGATTATCAAGTAGGAGCAAGGAGGAAGCGCCAACTATTGAAGAACATCCTCAATCATTTTCGTTACGGTACTTGTTTTATACCCTCAAATTATAGTTTAAGGAATCTAAATGTACATTGGTTTCCTCATTTATGAGAAATTTTTCACATGATTCAGATTGTTTGTATATATAAAATATTCATACTAAAGACACATTTTATTATTAAATTTTGTATTGTCAAAGTGATTGTATCAACCATCAAGAAGAAATATCATAATATTCCTTTGTATAAAGTGTATCCAACCCCTCAAAGAGCCTTATAATAGCATATTTTACTATGTACATCATGCATATCATCCCATCGAAGGACCTTCTATTAGTTTTGTTCCATTTGTATATTTTATCATAATGTAAAGTAATTTTTTATCATTATTATCTCGATGTGGTAAATGATTGATAGTTGGGGTCTCCCTCCCACACAAGAAATTCATCTTGATTCACATCCCCTCTCTTGAGATCAAGTTAAACGACTTCCTCTAAAACATACCTCTCTATTGGAAATGTCCTTCTTTGCATCCTTGGTTTTCACTGCACTTATCTTCATCTCTCAGCCTCTATTATAGTGTCTAACTTGAATGTCTCCTCACAACACTTTTTCCTATGATGATGAAGAACCCAATCCCTTTAGTGTGATGAAGGAATTTTCCGAAGCACTAAGACATCAACCTAAGATTTTAAGTGTACATTCCAACTAGACTCCAGAATCTCCTTACATAAATATGGTGGCTAGAGGCATGAATATGCTTAGATTCCTATATTTTGTCTTTCTAAATACTTCCAAACTTTCCTAGACATGACAGAATAAAAATGCCTCCTTCTTGCAAGTAACCATTTAGAAGTCCTCGTTCAATATTGGTGGTATTATCACCAAATATTTGTTGAGAGATATGTGCAACTCAATGAATAATATTCCACCAACTACACTCATATTCATATCACCACATTAGATTCCTTGTGCCAAGCTTCAAGAAAGTATTTTTATCCTCTAGGTTATTTATCTAACTTAATTTGTAGGTTTTTGTAGTTGCATTAATCTCTATTTAAATTTTTTTTATAGCTTATTGAGGTATTCACTAAGATCCCCCTTCAATTTGATAATAGACATCCTATAAATGTACTTGTACTTAGGTTCAATTATAGTTTTCTTACTATTTTTTGTAATGAACTAACCCTATTATGGAGAACCACTCTAGATCAGGTGTCTCTCCTTTCCCTAACCTTAGAATTAAAATTCTAATATAAAAAAGTATATGGACTATTATTCGTTCGATCTATTCTCTATGGTATTTGTACATATTTGAATAGAAATTCCACATATATATAATGTAATGGTCAATAGGAATATAACAATAGTTTTATCATTCCTTTATGCATGAACACATATATGTATATAAAGTGATTTATATATATTAATGACCAATAGGACCATACAATAGTTCTATCATTTCTTTTGCATGAACACATATATATGTATATAAACAGTCATTTATATATGTATAACTATATTTAATGATTAATAGGAACATACAATAGTTCTGTTATTTATGTATGGATGATCACGTACATATATATATATATACACCATCATGATGTTTCAAATAAAACAATATAGTATCCTTTAACTATAATAAACCATCATATTCCTAACCAATAATAATGAGACATAATATTGACAAAGAATGAAAGTCAAGACACATATGTGCAACCTGAAGCTGGAATACAAATGGAACAACCACGTTGCGCCCAACCATAGAAAAAAACAACCAAGTTCACTTTCCATGTTCATCTCCTAGCCTAACCATGAGTCCATACGGGAAAATAGAATGATCCTCTTTAGCCACAGTCACCATCCACAAATCGGAATTTTCCGTTGCCTCACACTCACAGTGATCATAACAACAAAGATAGATTTCCTTTCTCCATCATACTAAGCAACGTCCTACCTCCTCCATATGTTGTTTTTATATGCATCTTTTGCCTAGGTCTCTCCTTCCCTCCTTGTAAAATTCATAGCTTTACAAATCCCTGATTTTAACAGGATTCTAGTGGTGAAATCCCACATTTTCCACTTGTAAAAATCAGCCCTGAGGTAATTCAAACCTATTCCCCACTCATGGAGTCATGGTCAACTATTTTTAACCTGGTTGTTCCATTTGTATTCCAACATTTAATATATAAAAAGTTTGTGTTTCACATGTGTCAAAATAAAAGAGGTTAGTTGCGAAATTCAAATATTTTCCCAACAGTCATCAAATAATAAATTACAATAATAAAAATTCCAAATTCGGATTTTCCATAAACTGAAAATAATTTCCAAATCTGAATTTTCCAAAAATGAAAATTATTCCAAAGTTCACTTAGAATTTAATTATTCTAACTTTTGAGGATATTACACTCCAACAACCCAAAACAATCCCTAAACTCTAGTATGCAACATTAATGAAGCATTATCTCTAATGCCCCCCCTTAATTCTTACATTACAAAATCTTACAAGAATAAAAGTCACATTTACAAAGAAAAAATAGTTACAACATTTTAACTTTGTATCACATGGTACTCATCAATGCCTACACCCACTATGATTCCTCTAGACTGTTCTCTTTCTCATCCTCTTCTTTGAGATTACCAATAAATTCATTGAAAGTATAAATGCTTCATACCATCATTCATGAACTTGTACAATAGACAATATTGACAAACTAGGCTCACTAGGGATTCGATGAGAAAAGTTGTCGAGTAATGAAGCATCCTATGAACATACCTCCATCTGTCATATATTTTTCTTTTGACTATCTGTCAGTTTCTATAAAGGCAGTCTAGGTACGGAATGTCCTCAAAATTTGATCATACAAGATGACCTCATAAGAATCGTTGTTATTGAAACTAGGGTTGCCAGTTTATATCAAGTAACAATAATTCTTTTACATAAACATATATAAAAAAACTTTAAACATTAACACACATACATAAAAAAAAAATTAAGCACACCACCCCTTTCCATTAACATAAAAAAAAAACATTAAAATTTGAGAGATGACTCTGGCGGTTCTTCATCACTCTCTGATTTTGATAAGTCATCCAAGTTGAAAATTTTTGTAGTTTCTTTTCCATTCAGAAGATCCCTCATAGGAATTCTACAATTCCAGGCTATATGTCCAATCTTGTGACATTAGAAACATCCTATTGAACCCTTGATTTTTATCATCTTACCTTTTGTAAAGAGTGCAATTTCATGGTGACCACCAACATTTGAGTCTTGAGAATATGTCCATTTTTCTTCAGATAACAATGATGCTACCATTTCTTCCAATGACTGTGAGGGTAATTGACTTAATGTGAATACAACATTGTTGTATTTAGAAGATAGGATATTCAATAGAATTTTTTTATCATCTTCGAGATCTACCTGAGTACTTGTGTCATCTAATTTCTTAAAGATGTTGGATCATGTTGTCATTTATTCCAATGGTTTGATTATTTGGGAGATTGTTGGATCACATGTCATTGATGTAAATGATTTGGTTTGATTGGTGTCATTGATTGATGTCAAGTAATTGATTGATATGATGCCCTTGATGAGGATATATGTCCAAGTGGAAACCAATCGATGCAAAGATGAATCATTAGTGTCTTATCATGGTTGATAAGTTGCACAAATGGATGAACTCCAAAGTGGCCCCCTTATGGTGAAATCCGTCACGGGAAGACACTTTATGGAATAAGTTATCCTAGAATAATGGTTGGAGTACCTATGCTTGTAAGTGGAATAATGAGATGAAGATCAATGAAGTTGTTGGTGAAACTATCCTAGATGGATAGTGCTTATCATTCCATTTTTGGTGGTATGTGGAATGTCACATAACTCCTCACGGTTTGAGAGTTATGGCCTTATGAAGTTGGAGGACCCCCATATGAAAGCTTGAAGCCCCAAAACGTCAAAGAAGTAAAAGTGCTTGAAAAGAAGAAATGATTATTTAATAGATAAAGTAAAGTGACAAAATCAAGAAGGAATATTTAAATGATAAAGTATTTGAGAACTTTTTATTCATGGAAAGTGGTTAACCCTAAAATAAGGAAAATAGGTTAAGTGACCTAGAAATGGGATAAGTAACCTAAAAATGGGTGAAGTTACCTAGAAGATGAAAGTATAAATAAGAAGCTAGGATCTCTTGTAAAATCCACATTTGGTGAGAATCCTTGTGAATCAATGGGGAGCTTCTTGTGAATATCTTGTGGAGTATTGATGGAGAGCTTCTTGTAAGAGAATCTTATTGATGTGGATATCTTGAGCATGATTGAAGATCTATTCTGAAGAAGAGAGCAAGAGGAGGATCTCATGAATGCATCAAAGTTTCAACAATGTCAGAGATCTTGATGGAAAAAGTTTCGGATTCACGGAAACCCTATTTTCTGATGTCCACGCGGGCTATCTATGTATAGGGTGAATGTAAACGTGGGATGATGGATTACAGGGAGTGTGGAGTGGATAAAATCATGGATATTTTTGTTTGAGCTAGTGCCAAGATCTTGGATGATGAGGGAGGTTCCAGATCTGCATTCTATGGCCTCAGATCTATCACTAAGACACTTGTATGGCTAAATTATTGTCTTGATAGGTGATATTGTTTGATATGTTGTGAATTCTTAGGGAATTCTTGGTATGACTTCTATGATGTGGATCCATTTGGCTGATTTGGTTGATGGAGTGAGCAACACTCTTTTGATTCAGTTGTGACATGACTGCTATGGTACATTAGTTTTTTATACATGATTGAGATAACATTCATAGTGATTTTTTGTGGAGGATGAGCAAGCTATTGGAAAGATTGAATGTGTTGTGAATGGTTGTGGGTCAGTTTGGATAGTGGAAGACAGAAGAGAAAGTGATTGCAGGTTGCAGAGGATGTGAGAATGTGAAGCAAATCTAAACCCTAGTTTCTCAAGAGCATACGCTTGTTACATTATACACTGACCACATTCACACGTGGGTTGTAGTGAGCCAAGGCACATTCACACGCAGGATGCACTACTGACACGTCACGTACCTATTGACAGATTGATATCTGTTGAGGATTGTTGCCTCATCTCAGTTGGTGCTGAGAATGTAAGCTGATTCTTGCATATAGAGCTGGTGCTCCTATAGAGTTGTACTCTATTCAGTTGTTCCTGATAAACCCAAGGATTATAGTGCGTAATAAAAAGAAAATTGTACATACATATTTTGTTCTTTGTGTCCATTATGATGATGACTTGTTGATGATATATTGATGATATATGTTGTTGATATGTGCCTACATCTAACTGGTTATAAATGATAGCAATGGGTAATGAATAAATGTTGAATGCTAATTGATGAGTTTTAGTAAAAGAGGAAAGTTTTTGAAAAAGATCCCTACACTCATTCACCCCCCCCTATAAGTGTGGTAGGTGTGTCCAACAATTGGTATCAGAGCGGGTCTTCACTACAAGCCTTCAAAAGCTTGAAGGAGATCCATAGAGACACAAATGGATGATGAAGTTCCAATCCTTGATGAGGAAAACTATTCTACTTTGAGAATAGAGATGAGAGTGTATTTGAAGACAATGGGAGCAACTATTTGGAAGGAAACCATCGATGGATATGTTCCATTGAAGAACAAGTCAAAGTTTGAAGCTCAAAGGGAAGGAAAGAAGAATGATGCATTGGCTCTCAAGACAATTCTTAGTGGACTCTCAAGCCCTATCAAAGAGAGCATGGGACAATGAATTTCCGCCAATGATCTATGGCTAAAGCTAGAGGAGACATATCAAAGCAAGGAAGAGAAATAAGATATTTAAGACCACTCCATCAAGATCATCAAAGGTAAAGAATCATGAAAAACTCTTGAATGCATTATTTCTAAATGTGATTTTGAAAACATTTCAAGTTAAGATAAAGAATCAAGTGATAATAGCACAAAGGAAGATCTTGAAGACATTTCAAATGAAGGAAAAGAAGTATGTGTTGATGTTGGCAAAAATGAATATCATGAGATATTTCAAATGAAGGTAAAGAACACTCAAAATCCCTTGAATGCAATGATGATGATGATGATGATTTTTTCTCTACAAGTGAAGAAGAAGATGTAGATATAGTTTGTGTAATGTTTGATGGTATTTATCCCATGAAAAGAATAGAAGGAAATCTATTAAAACTTTAAAAGGAAATTGAAGAGGGTTTATATATGTATAGGAGTGATCATTTTTATACACACTATAACTATCTTTCAGATAAAACTAAGAAGTTTTTAGGAGAAGTTTAAGGCACATTTTGAAGTTAAAGGGAATGCTCAAAGAACAAGAAGAGATTTATAAATTAGAAGACAAGGAAGAAGAGATCAGAAGACTAAGGAAAGGAAAAGAAGACATGAATGTAGAAGATGAGATTAGTAAAAGCTTTGAAACTATTGTCCATCTCAAGACCCAAATTGAAGAAGCCAAAATAATAGAGTAACTATTGAAGATTCAAATAAATGAAAAAGAAGAGTCATGTTGTAAGTTAGAAGCTGAAATTGTTGACCTTGGAAAGAAGGTGGAAAAGTCAAAAAAGTTATTGAAAAGCTCACGAATCTTGGATGAGATCTTGGAATGTAAAAGACCATCATGTGATAAATTAGGTCTTGGATACAAAGGAGAAGCTAAACATGCTGAAGAAAGCACCTCAAAGAAGCATGAGGTAAGTCCATAAAAGAAGGAAGACAATGTTGCAAAACAACCATCTACACAAGGAAAAGAAAATTTCAAAAGAACAAAGCAAGGAAGACATCAAGAAGCCATTTTTTGGACACCAAAGCAAAGGTATGAAATTATTTTTCATGGGCATTGTTATTCATGTAATGGATATGGTCACAAATATTTTGAATGTAAATCTTATGAAAGGAGATATAATGGAATATTCTATAACACCACAAGGTGTTGGAGATGTGATCAAATAGGACATATTGTTGTTCATTGTAACTCTATGAGATGCTACAGCTGTAGTAGATTTAGCCACAAATCCCAGGAGTGTTGGAACACAAATAGAAAGTCCATGATGATGACTTCACATAGCATGGCTAGAAGAAGGAATGAAGTAAGAAAGGGAGACATATTTGAAATCATGAATACTCAGAGCTCAAGTTATGAAGAGAAGGGTCATCTACAGAAGTGCGTGAAGAAGACAGAGTAGCCAGATCAGAATGAAAGATTGAAGAGAAGTTCAAATGTTTCATCTACTAAGGCACACGTAGGTAACAATGGTGGCAGTCACGTGTCCATGCATTCTAACCTTGAATAGGTTTCTTACGCACGTGATCAATTGTGTAGCAGGTCGTGTGTCTGTCGAAAATCCTTGGGAAAAAAGCAATCCACATGGCTTGGAGTTTGATGTGATTGTATAACTATGTATTCCAGGGTTTGACATTGTTTATTGCAGGTTCTGACACTAGTTTTTGCAGGTTTTTATGGTGAGATCACGCAAGGTTATGACATAAAATAAATCTTGGGTGCATGGCACTAACCCATGAGTATGGTTTGATGCTTATCTGTGTTGGGTATGTGTTATATTTTTTGCATGTGTGTGTGTGTGGGTGTGTCAGATACGACAACTGCGTCTAATGATAGCAGATTTTGCTATTTTTAGCTAATTTGTAAATTAATCCCAGATTAAGGGATTAGGATTTTGGTATCTACGGAATACCTAAAAACATTGTATATATTGTATGGTGAATGGTGAAATTTGATATAATGAAAATAAGAAAGGGTTTCTCGGTTGAGGGTTTCCGGTAAAAATATCTGTGTACTCTGTGCATGAGCCATTGATTAATTTCTGTATTTCTTAAGAATCTATATGCATTGCTTTACTTCACAGGTTTAAAACTTACATGTGGTATCAGAGCATGTTTTTGGCTTCAGAGGGATGCCTTTGTTGCTGAGGGTTTGTCTCGATCTTGATAGATCAAGTTTATCTTGGGTCTATGATAAACCTGGGTTTAGTGGGAGCTTTTGCAGTGGAGATTTGAGTAAAGTAAGAGGAATGGCGAGCTCATCTAGAATCGAGATAGAGAAGTTCAATGGTAAAAAAATTGAGCTATGGAAGCTCAATATGGAGGACCTTCTTATAGATAAAGAACAATGGATCATTGTGGATCCTAGTACACAGCCTATTGGTACACCATCTACAAGAACACAGGCTATTGGTACACAACCTACCAGTACACAAACTACTAGTACACCAGTTACTGGTATGTAGAAGGAAGATTGGGACAAGTTGGACAGAAGAGCAACGAGTACCATTCGACTCTGCCTGGAAGATTTGATGTTGTTGAATGTCTCAGGAGAATCTATAGCCAAGGAACTATGGGATAAGTTAGGGAATTTGTATCAATCAAAGTCCCTGGTAAACAAGTTGTTTCTTTGAAAGAAGTTGTATCATCTTAGGATGGAAGATGGAGATTCTGTGACAGAACATCTAAATGCCTTTAATACTTTTCACGAGTATTAGATCCAACTTGAATCTACATTAATATTACGATTGCAGAAAGAGATAAGTGTATTACTTTGTTATGTTCTTTGCACTTGGAGACTCTTCAGGATAATGCAGTTTGTAGAAATTGGTAGTACCACTCAACTACATTGAAGTATATGAGGATGTAGTTGCATCCTTGTTATCACGAAGATATGAGGTGAAAAAGAATGGATGGTCACAACACATACATGCTTTATGTGTAAGAGGGCGTGCCCAAGGCAGGGAGGAACCTTGGTAAGCCGAGGATGGAAGGATCCTAAATCTACAAGAGTAGATCTAAGGTCCCGAGGGAAAATCTTTGAGAAATGCTAGAAGTGTGTGGTAAAAGCAGGGGCATTATAAGAAAGGTTGCAATTCTAAGAAGGTTGAAAACCAAAGGGTTTTGATAGTACCTCTTCCATGGAGGTGAAAACCTCCGCTGAAGAAGGAGGTTATGTTTACCTATAGATCTACAAGAGTATACACATGCGGACCATGGTGTATGGTTGATGCGTCTGAGGTGCATCATACCATATGACTCCCTCACAAGGAGTGGTTCTTTGAATATGAAAAATATAATGGTGGTATTTGATGTATTCCTACAGGAGATGACTCGACAAAAAAATCTTGGGACATGGAAGAGGGGTTAAGTTGTTGCTAAATCTGTGGAAGGATTAGAACTCTTCTTCTAGGGTTCTACACATTCAAAACTAGCAGAGCCTCATATCTATAAGCAAGTTGAGTGATCACGGGGAGTGAAAATTGTATTTGAAAAGGACACTTGCAAAGATGAAGTGCGAGGAGAAATGAATTGTTGATATGAGGGAGTTACGTTGTGGAAATATATATATATATATATACAAGTTGTTAGGAAAAGAACTTATACTAATGGAATTATATGAGTTACATATGTTGTCCTTGGCGAGGAAAAAATGAAGGGAACAAGATATCTGTCCTAGAAAAGACCATGTTGTGGCATCAAAATGGGGGCATATTGGAGAAAAGGGCCTTCAAACCTTACACGGTAAAGGTATGATTGAAAGGGTATGTCTAACGAAATTCACTTTAGTTTTAATTTACGTGAAAATTTCATATATGGTAAAAAAAATGGAGTAAGATTGTTCCCATCTAGTTATACAAGAGCAAAGGGGATCTTAGAGTTCTGTTGATGATGTGTTTGGACTTGCCTTGTTCTTTTTCTATCCCTAGGTAAATCTGTGTTTTTTGTTTCATTCATAGATGATTTCAAAAAGGAACACATGGATTTATTTTTCTTATAATAAATCTGAGGTATTGATAAATTTAAAGAGTTTAAGGCTCTGGTAGAAATCGAACCCAGAGAGAAAATAAAAGGTATTGAGAATAGATAATATTGATGGAAATTAAATGAATTTGAAGAAGAATTTTTGTAAGAAGTGTGGTATAGCAAGGTAGAAGACTACTCCATACACTCTCCCATTGTGAGAATGGAGTTGAGAAAGGATGAACATGACGTTGATGGAAAAGCAAGGAGCATGCTAGGTGGTGATGGGTTAGAACAAGAATTCTGGGTAGAGGCTGTGGGTACAACATGTTACCTTGTGTGGAGTTTTATCACCTTCATTAGCATTGGATGATACACAAATCCACCTGCGAGGTATAGGTATGGATTAAAAGGAAACCCTCTCTTCAACATCTTAGAGTGTTTGTAGTTTGTGATGCTTGTATATGTACATATGTTCAAAGGAAATAGGAGTAAGCTAGATAATATATGAAAAGTGTATCTTTATTGGTTATAAAGATGGTGTGTGAAGAGTTATAATCTTTGGAACCCGAAACCAAGAAAATTGTTCTGAGTTGAGATGTTGTTTTTTAGAGGTAAAAAGATGTGTGTGTCAATAGAATTCCACCAGCATAGGGCGAACCTGAGAAAGCAGAGCTTGAGTTGGATGATGCAAAATCTAAATCATGTCGAGAAGGCAGGAAATGACGAAGCGAGAAGAAGAACCTCATACCCGATTATTGACGAGATTGATGAGATGAAACAGCGAAAAGGTATAGTCGACATGATTTCCATTCCAATTTTCTTTATCTATTACCGATGAAGATCCCAAGACTATGAGGGAAAAGTATGGGTATTTAGAGGATGAAAGTAGAAAACTGGGAAGAGCCATGGTTGAAGAGATGGATGCCTTGGATAAGAATGAAGCATGGGATATAGTTGAGCTTCAAGTTGGAAGAATGAGTTAAGTAGCAAATGGTTGTTCAAGAAGAAGTTTAGCATTAAGTGCAAAGTGGAGAAATACAAAGCTTTCGGTTAGTAGCAAGGTTATTCCCAAGTAGAGGGAATTGACTTTGATGAGATTTTTTCTCTAGTTGCTTTCCACGTTAACTTCTATTAGATTTATTATCTATTGTTGTTGCTTTTAATATTTAAGTGGAACAAATGGATGAGAACAACATTCCTACATGGGGATCTAGAAAGAATAAATCTACATGAAGCTGCCATAAGGCTTTGCTAATAGTGAAAGGGAATAAACTGAGTCACGTAACTAAAGAGATCACTATATGGTCCGAAGCAATAACCTAGGATGTGGTACCAAAGAAGTTTGAC
Organism: Picea sitchensis; assembly: GCA_010110895.2. Taxonomy (NCBI): domain Eukaryota; kingdom Viridiplantae; phylum Streptophyta; class Pinopsida; order Pinales; family Pinaceae; genus Picea; species Picea sitchensis. The sequence goes on along the minus strand of SNQJ01S0018872.1, from coordinate 7,613 downwards.
ACATACATCCTTGGATTTAGATTTGTAAGCATGGTTGATAACTGTGTATATTCCAAGCGGGTTGGTAATCACTTCATTTTATATAATAGTGTTGTATGTTATTGACATGTTGTTGTTAGGAAATAAAATGGATGTTATCCAAAGGAGGTGAAATCGTCGCTATCCTCCAAATTTGACATACAAGAAGGATCTCACCGGTGTTGCTAACTTCATTAAGAGAATGGAGATTAAAAGAGATCGTGCAAACATGAAACTCTACAGTTGAATCAAAGAAAATATGTTGAAATGATATTACAGAGGTTTAATATGCATGGAAGTATTAAAACCTCTCAAGGTTCCTATTCCTATAGGTGTAAAAAGTTATCTGTCGGTGTCCCAAGACATAGGAGAAGAAGGGACATGTCATGTTCCATATGCCGGTGTAGTTAGCAGTTTGATGTATGCAATGGTTTGTACACGACCCCGGAGAAATTGCACACATGTCTGCGATGCCATAGGAGTTTTGGCCGGTATATGTCAAAGAAACCGAGGGGAGAACATTGGATACTATAAAAAGAGGGTTTTTAGAGTATCTTCCTTGCTTCCTAATTATGGATTGTGCTCCCAAGCAAGATCGGGATTGGATAGAGTGAGTGGACATACATGGATTTGTTGATGCAGATTGGGATGGAGATCTAGTTTGTAGGAGATCTACAAGTGGGTTTTTGTTTAACCTATTTGGAGGAGGCAATCGGTTGGATATGAGAAAGAGACATACACTTACGTAGTGGCACTCTCAATATAAATTTGTGAATACATGTGGAACACTCATCTCTGAAACAAGGCGATATCATTACAAAGATTATGTTTAGGTATTAGGTTGGTACAAAAGCAGTGAGATTAAAATTTGTGATAGTAAGAGTGCAATATTATTGGAAAAGAAACCATCTTATCATTCGAGAATAAAGCATATTGATGTTCAATTATCCTTTGTGAGAGACATGGTTGAGAAGGTGTTCTTTGGAAAAGGTTGACACTTGAAGAATGTTGAGATTCATTGACAAGATGCAATGAGAAAATAAAGAGAAGTTCTCTTAGTTGTGAGTAAAGAAATGGGCATTGCTACCTGGATTGTTGACTATATATAATCCCTACGGACCCTGGATCTGAAAACAACAAATGGGAGGAGAGATGTTGGGTATGTGTTATATTCTTTGCATGTGTGTGTGTGTGGATTAGCGTCCGGTCACGACAATTAGATCTACTTGATAAACTTCACCTAGAACTCGTCATGTGCATTAGGCACTCTACAGGGGGTCCATGGGGGAAGGTATGCCCAGAGTTCTGTCGGCGTTTGGGGAAGTATACGATTTTTGGGTGGTTTTGCTATTTTTAGCGGATTTTTCTATTTTAGTTGATTTGTAAATTAATCCCAGATTAAAGGAGTAGTTAGGGTTTGAAGGTAGCTTTGGAATACCTAAAACATTGTATGTATATTGTATGAAGCATTATGGAGTGAAATTAGATATAGTATGAATATAAGAAAGGTTTTCTGGTTGAGGGTTTCCAGTATAAAACTCTATATGTGTACCTACATTAGTATGAGCCATTGATTAATTTCTATATATTGCTTAGATCTATATGCATTGCTTTGCCATGAAGTTTAAAACTTTAATCTGTCAGTTACATGGTGGAACGCTTCTTGAAGTTTCTAGCTGGTATATCTTATGATCAGTATTGGAAGCATATATGGGTGATGTTGGATATCATGGTTGCATGGATTTTGCAAGAAGTGGATGGAGCTACACATTGGAGACAATATAGTTGATAATGAATCATGTTGTACATCATTGGGAAGGTTCTTGTATCTTATTGTGGTTGTATACTTTCTTGGTGCAATGTGATGCATGATGTACCTCATGGATGGTATTTATTTTAGCATTTTTGATAGATGATGCACATTGTTTGGCTGAGGTTGGTAGATGATGCACATGTGTTGGCATATTAGATATAGATGCACATGTTGGCATATGGTGGATACATTTCATGGATGATATCTTTTATTTATGGTTGATGTACATGGGTATTGTGATAATTGTTGGAGCACATTTTGGTACATGATGTACTTGATATGGATATATTGTTCATGATTCTCTATTTCATTGATATTGCATATCTTTTGTTGTTTCATGATGTATGGTATGGCACAAGTTTGATGCATGAGCAGTCCAAGGATCTCATCATATGGCAGAATATTGTTCATCTTGTAGAAGATAAGGGGACAAATACCCTTAGGGGGAGCCATTCTTCTTCCATGATTACAGAGGAGATATTTGTCAAATACATACACACCTAGAAAGAAAAGAGACCTATATTTTGAAGAAGAGCATAGAAGCATAATTCCGGGGAGGAGATATATGGTCATAGAATTATGTTCGATGTATTTTCAGCATTACATTAGATTGATATCCTGTGTTCAAAAGGGGAGATATTATATCTGATGGAAACAAGCAGGGGGAGCATCCCAAAGAGGAGAATGTGCCCTTTTTCGACATTTATTGATGTCAAAGGGGAGAGGAATAATCACATTGATGTATTCTCTTGAGGTGAGATCGCACAATGGTATAATAAAAAAGATAATCACATTGATGTGATTGATCTAGATTGATGGGGGAGAGAGAGATTGATGTAGGAGATAGTCACATTGAATAATGATGTAGATCATCCCTTGTCTCTACATGTTGACATCAATGGTAATTAGAGTTGACATCAATGTTGGTATTGCCATCAATACCAAAGGGGTATATTGTTGTACCATGTTGTCATTGATGCCAATGGTTTTGATTATTTAAGGAGATTGTTGGATCATGTATTTCTATTGATGTAAATGATTTGGTTTGATTGATGTCATTGATTGATGTAAAAGGATTGATTGATATAATTGCTTATGATGATGATGATATATATATATGTCAAAGTGGAAAACAATCAATGCAAATATGAATCATTATGTGTCTTATCATGGTTGATAGGTGCACAAATGGATATGTGAACTTCAGTGGTCCCCTTATGGTAGAAAGCCCTCATGGGAAGATGATTTATGGAATAAGTTATCCTAGAAGAACGGAGAATGGTTGGAGGAACTATTCTTGTATGTGGAACAATATGAGATGAAGATCAATGAAGAGTTGTTGGGTGAAACTATCCTAGATGGATGATGTTTGTCATGTCATACCATTTCGGTGGTATGTGGAATGTCACATAATACTCCTCAGGTTTGAGAATTATGGCCTTATCAAGTTGGAGGACCCCCATATGAAGGCTTGAAGCCCAAAAGGTCAAAGAAGTAAAAGTGATTGAAAAGAAGAAATGATTATTTAAATGATAAAATGAAAAGTGACAAAATCAAGAAGGAATATTTAAATGATAAAGTATTTGAGAACTTTCTATTCATGGAAAGTGGTTAACCTAAATTAAAGGAAAATAGGTTAAGTGACCTAAAATGGGTTAAGTAACCTAAAATGGGTTAGAGATCACCTAGAAGATAAAAGTATAAATAAGAATCTAGGATCTCTTATAAAGTGATGCACACATTTGGTGAGAATCCTTGTAGTCCAATGGAGAGCTTCTTGTGAATATCTTGTGAGTATTATTGATGGAGAGATTCTTGTAAGAGCATCTTATTGATGTGGATCTCTTAGGCATGATTGAAGATCTATTCTAAAGAGAGCCCCGAAGAGGAGGGGATCTCATAGATGCATCAAAGTTTTGGCAATGTCGGAGATCTTGACGACAAAAGTTTTGGATTCAATCCTATTTTTCGATGTGTCCCGTGGGTTGTCTGATCGGTGCATGTACATGGGGCTATGTCTACGGGGGCGTGGAGTGTATAGTGGCTAAAATCATGGAGATTTTTGTTTGTTTGAGATGGTGTCGAGCTCTTGGATGATGAGGCAAGTTCCATGTATGTAATGACCCATAATTATTAAGATGGTTAATTTAATAATAATCCTAAAGATTATCTAAATTGAATTTATATCATAAAATAATATTTCTAATTGGATATTATTAAATGGTGTGTGTACATGAAAGTTAATGAATGATTAATTATTAAATTGAGTCATTAATTGATTAAGTATTAAATTAATGAGTAAAAATAAAATATAATGTTAAATGGGGTTCTACGTATCCCATAGGGGGATAGCGATGACCAATACATAAAATGGAAACATTTAAATAGGGATACGAGGAAAATAAATAAGGGATAAAACTAGTGTATTGGGATGAATGGCCTTCTACAGAAGGGGATAAGGTGTAATAGAGAGTTAGGTGGGAGTAAATGTGCAGGAGGGGTGAAGGAGGAATAATAAGGAAGTGGAAGGATTATGAGGGGATGTTCATTTCGTTCTAGAGGAGAGGAGAGAAGAATGCTCTGAGGGGGAAGCTTGGAGGAGGGATTGGAGAGTGAAATTTTCTGATTAAGGATTCTGATTACCCTTAGAGTACATGAAGAGGTTTGGGCAGGCTCGGAGGCTAGGACATCAATGATGTCCTAGGGCTGCAAGCGTGCACTAGTTAGTAGGGTGGCTTCTGGTTTTGGGAGGGTGTCCCTATAGGGCTTGACGTCGAGGAGGTTCAAGCGATTGGATAGCATCCAATGAGGATAGCATCACAGTGAGGTATGTAAATTGTTAGTAAATTTTATTCATTGAAATATTGGATTGAATGTACTAGATTAAGTGAATTTTGAGTAAATTTTTAATTTACTATTCTATTCTAAATTAATGGTTGTTATAATTATTAATTTAGAGCACACTACATCTGACCTTATCCCAGGCCCGTAGGTTTGAAATACTGGAGCCTTAAGGGACACGTTCCTTGCTCAAAATTCCCCTTCGTTTAACACATGACAAATAAACACATTATTAAATGATTATATATAAATAAAATCTAATTATATATATAAATAAGAATAAACAAATCTAAATATGTTGATCAATAGAAATTCCGGTTATTCAACAAATCATCTAATATATATATATATATATATATATATATATATATTTGTTTAAGCAAGTTATTCAATATATATATAAACGCAAGTTATATAAACAAATTCCAGTTATATAAACAAATCCCTCAGCTTTTGGTGTGCATAAATAGCTTTTATAAAAGTAATCCTGATTTGTTACCTTCAAAAATAGTAGAGGATGTTATTACAGAAACTGAGACCCCAACTTATTACTTATTTCTACTTATTTCTAGAAATATTAGAAATGTTTATTCGCTAGAAATGTAAGAGGAAATAATAGTAGTCTACTTATTTCTAGAAATATTAGAAATGTTTATTCGCTAGAAATGTAATAAGAGAGAAATAGTAGAATAACTGTAATAAATAGTAGAAATGTTTATTCGCTAAAGAAATGGGAGGAATAATTGTAATGACCCTGTAAAGGACCTGATTACATAAATAAAGCAAGCTCTACTATTAAGGTTTCAAAAAAAATAATGGTGAAGTCAACACAGAGTGTTAAATAGAAATCAACACAGCTGCAAATACTTGGTGTAGATAGTAAATGGAAGCAAGTAAATCAAGCAATCAAGTTTCAAACTCCACGGAAAAGATTACAATTAATTTCTCTGGATTTTTTTGAGGACTCCTATTGTCCGTGTGATGTAATTTTCCTGACGGAAAGGAACCCATTTATTAGATTGGATCCTGCTTGGCAGCTTCAGAATATCGACTCGTGTGGTCAGCTTATGATTCTGCTTCTATAGGACGAAGTTCCCAATTTCTACCTTTTGCGAGGCAAATAAAACATCCAGTATTGCACCCAATTCCATTACCTCGAGAGGGCTATAGTTTAATCGTTGGATGAATGTCCCGCCCTTTATTCATGCACCACCAGCTCGTCAGCTTTCCAGCCCTCATGAATTGCTGCCTCTTCTTTATTTCTCAGTAGGCAATCAATGTAGGCTCTTTTTTTTGTAGGGGTTTTCTAATGTAAAATATGTAGGAATAGTTTGTTCTAATTGCACTATTTCCTCCCAGCTTGTTCATATTGCTGCATAAATAAGGGTGTACTTCTATTCTTGCCAATTTCTGCAGGCTTCTCGTTGACACTTTATTCTTCCTAGAGATAATCCCATGCAGATCATAGGCCCAGGCCACATCCTGTTCAAAGAGGTATTGACAATATTTCATAGATGGAGATTTCATCTCTATCTGAACAAACAAATCTCCTTTCCTTTCATTTCCCGATATAAATCGTATGATATACTCCAGCTGGATATAGCACTATTAATTCATGCATTTAGCAACGTTAGACCAAAAAATTGATAGATTAATTGAAACTCTACTGACCGCCAATCTTAGATAACTCGATGTTGAAGTAATATATACAATGAATCAAAAAAAAAAAAAAACAAATTAATTGTAAGTTTCATGTCAACAAATTACCACGAAAGTAGGTCGATGGTAATAAATGAGCACAACCAGTGTAAATAAAATGTGGGAGTGCAAAAGTAATTCCTCAGATCAATAGTAAATACTGAAAGCTGAAAAGAAAGAGTTAAATGCCTGCGAGTGCGAGGCTCCCGACCTGCACAATCAGCTGCTGACGAGACTCCCTTTCTTCCTGACGGTCGCTTTCGGATCCCGCCTCATAATCCATTGGGGACTATAGTATGGAGGACGAAAACGCGGAATAGGCACCAGGGCTCGTCCAGTGACGGGGATGAGGCCTCTTCGGCAACATGCCAATGAAGGGCACCTCATTATAAGAGCAATCTCGTTCTCATTCTCATTCTCGTTCCATAAGAGCAAGCTCCACGTCGTCCCCAATCACGACCTTCTTGACCGCAAGCTCCCTCGACCGGTCACTCGACCTTCCAGATATTTCTATCTCTATAAATATTACTGTTCCCTTTTAAACTTTCATGGAGCCCTCTGCAGTCTAGTGCCATATGACTTTCTCTTATTTGCCAGAGAAGGTCACGTGATCGGAACCAGACGAGTTTAGGGTTTTTTTTTTGTGTGTAATTAAAGAAAGCCTCCAGTATACCTACTAAAGAACCAGCCGCCGTAACGTGAGCTATAAAATTAACTTCAGAACTTTTATTGTGAAACCGACCCAGAAATTTTCTGGCCCACACTTATAATTACTATATTTAATCATGCTAAGGAGTAGCAGGAATAAACCCACAGGGTGAGGAAGAGAGAGAGACCTGTGTGCTGTTTGCACTCTTTGCTTGTTCCAATCGCTTTTATTTCATGCAGTAATGAAATAGTTGTGTGTCCACAATTTGCGCTCCCTGTTATCTTGCAAATTCTTCAGCCCCATTAAAAGCTAGGTAGACACGCGAAGACTTTCCCATGACAAGACGAGCAAAGGGAATAGGATTTTAACAGTAGAAAGGCCCGAAACTGCTCCACATTTATTTTTGAAACCATCCATAATGCTTGCTCCCATGGCGGACCTTACCAACACCAGCGCAAGAGAAGAACAAAGAGGCGAGAGGCGGAAGTGAGGCCGTGTTAGGATTAAGGCTAGCTTAGGTGTTTGAGAATGAGAGCCTGAGGCCGGGCACGTGGGCTTCATGCCGAGCTCGACCTTAAAGGCTGCCAGGTAATG
>SNQJ01S0018871.1:66961-78406 GCA_010110895.2 Picea sitchensis | reverse complement strand
GAAATTCAGTAAAAGGGGCCAGATAACTTCACCAGGGTACTAAACAGGTTCGCTGGCAGTGAAGCAATATCTGAGATATCTGTAAGGCTATTATACATGAATATCACTCTGCTCTGGTAACCAATTTTTTCAAAACCCGATCCACATCCCAAGTTCAGACAGGGCTTTCGGATTAAAAAAACATACAATTTGTTTCTTTTGGTGCAAGCCAATATCCACAAGATCTGTTGAGTCTCCTAGAACTATTTTGATTGTCTTGACACAAGCCGGAATTCAGTAACGAGAAGGAGAAAGTCGTGAAAGGGACTACAACTAAGTTAAAAAGTATATGAGTTTTGAAAAGCTTTTTCACAGGAAAAAATGAAGTCTCTTTCTCTTTCTGTATCTTGTTCCAAGAAGTTTTTTTCTGGTTTAAAGCCTTTGACTCCATTTACCCAATATAGGCATGTGGTCTACTGTTCTTCCCGTCTTGCAGGAAAACGGGATCCCTAGTTGGAGCCTATGTTGGAGCCACCTTTGTTTTTCAGCCGTGTTTAATTTATTGTATTTTAATGCTTGAAGTCGAAAGCTGGTTTTCGTGTTTTCTTTATCTCCCCCAAAGTCTCAGAAATCTCATCATGCAAGCAGCGTTGGTTATCATACTCTCAAGGCAAGTTCTATGTTTCGTTTAAACGACTTTCCCCTTCTTACCTCAGGATTTCGTAGGTCAGGTGTTATAGATCACATAGTTCTCAAGTCGCGAAGAGAGAAACAACGAAATAACTTTAAAAGTGTTACTTAGGTTAGTAGCAAGATTAAAGATTTTTTAAACCATGGTTAAGCATCATCAGGATTTCGTGTCTTGACGTTTACTAACTCCAAAAGTCTTACCGTCATAACCCCGATATCTGAAGTTGCGAGACTCTTGTTTTGGTAACCCGGGTTAAGATCAAAGAAAAAGGTTTACTCGCGGTTGAGTTCTATCGGGGGTTCGCAACTCGGCATGTTGTTTCCTCAAAATATTTACTTTCGAAGTTTGAGTCGCGAAGCCGTGATATTTTTTAAAACAAATAAATCAAGCACTTAACCCGGTTTTATCTTTTAATTAAACGGATCACATCATTGCGATCTCGCGATTTCGCAACTCGGCATATGAGCCTCCTGGAAGCTATACCTTTGAAATCATGAGTCGCGAAGTCGCAATATTTCTTTAAACATGATTAATTAAAACTCTTAATTCAAGTTGCGTCTTTTATTAACTGAAACTAATTATCGCAGTCTCGGGTTTTGGAGGATGGAAGGGTTAGAGTAAAAAATCACGATGAATCGAATACCAAAAGATTAATTAACGTTACTAAAACCTGATTAATTAAGCTAAGCCAGTATTTCCCATGTTTCGATTCATGCACAGTCTATGAGGCAAGCTTAAATTTTCCTTGCGCCAACTTGCATTGCGAGCTGTCAAAATTTATGGCATTAATTAGAAACAGGGGGAATTGACAAGTAAAGATTGGGTTTTTATTGCTAAATTTATTTGTAAGAATGATTTGACCATTTTGTTCATGAAAAGTACTGAGTTTTGAATGTTTAAATATATAGATCTTTTATTTTCTCTCAAAAATTCATTTCTATATTACGCAGAGCAAACTTTTCTCAGAAAACTAATTTCTGTATGTATACCTATTTTTATCGTAGAAGATCTAAAATCAAATTCCCCACCATGGCCCCGCGAAAATAATCTACAGTCAACGTTGAGGTTTTGGGACAAGGTTTAGACAATGTCTTTGATACTTCACCTCGAAGTATCAACTTTGTCAAGACCTGGTCGTTTGTTTCTAAGGTGTTACAGTCCGAATTGGTAGATTATTCGGATGATTCTAGTGACAATGAAAAAGACGACCTGGCCACCAAATATAATATCGTCGTCCAAGATGGAATGCATAAAGTAGCGGCCAGGCCACGACTGCTCCCTTACTACGATATGGTTCAATGGGCATTAGACCATGTAGATATACCAACCAGAACCATCATCAATGAGAAGAGAGTCACTATTGGGACTTTCAGACCCAAACAACTGCATGATATGTACAAGTTGCCAACCGGATCAGACCTTACATACAATGCCAAATTCCTGGAGAATTTTAAATAGAAGGAATGTGTGCAGTACGACAAGAATATGTCCAGTTTAATCAAATATTGGGCTTCACACACTGTGAAGTTCAGGGCAGACAATAATGGCATATACTCAATATCTTCTCTAGAACCACAGTTCAAATATGTCGCTATGATGACCTGCAGATTATACGGTAGAGAGGAAACCACACATTTTTTCCTTCAGTGGGTGCCTCTGATACATTCAGTCACCGAAGGTTGTTCCTTCAACTGGGCTAAAATGTTGTTTGATAACTTGACCAATCGGGTTACAGAGTATCGAGCGCAGAAGGAGAGAGGAAAGATGGATTCATTCTTTATGTCTGCATATATCATGGACGCCGTGTGTTTTCTGATGCCTTTTCCATTAATGAGCTGGAGTTGGACTCCATCAGAGGCCGAGCCCATCCATGTCTACCATTCAAAACTGTGGGAAAATAAGGCGATGGATTTTGTATATGAAATCTTTAACTAGGTAATGGTGCCTCTGCATGTCACTATTTTTGGCCACCTGCCACCCAAGATCTCGGACAGTATAGTGATGAATCTGAGCAGTATAGCTGACTGGTATGTAGAAGCAGAATTCTCATATCTCAGGGTTTTCGGGGCTTCTGTTCCCCCGCATGCATTACCATTGTTCATACCCGATAAGTTGTCTTGTCATGAGGTTTCCAGGCAAACTGTAATTAGTGGCATGAGTAAGGAGCTTAAGGGATATTCTAAGAAGGTATGGTCACCTTTTCCTATTCATTTAAATTCTTCTTCTTTGTTAGATTTCGGGCATGCTAAAGCTGAGGTAGCAGCCCTGGAAGACCTGGAATTGTTTCATCTCGAATTCATGAAGCACGATCCACAAAGGGCCGTAAGTAATCACCTGGCCAGTTGCGGACTTAAAAGGTTCAAACACGAAAATTCACCCTCTGATGACATTTTTTGAGGTGAAAGATCTTACACTGAGGTTTTGGCACAGATACAAGCCCTAGCACCCGAAGAGAGGGCCAATTTTTTGAAATTCCAAGAACATCGACGGAGTTGTCTTCCCCGAGCATTGTGGGGTGAGAATGAAACAACAACAGAGGTGAAGTAGAAAGAAGCTGAAGGCCTCAAATATACAACACCCAGACAAGAAGAGCACCAAGACAGAGAAGAGAAAACTAGAAACCTGAAGACAGAAATAAAAATTCCCGATCCGCCGAAAAAGCTTGCTCCAGTTTCCATCCTAGGCCAATCAGCTAAGAAAATCGGAGATGCCATCGCCTCCATTACTCCCTTACAGTCAACTAAAGGGAACATAGATGCAGGGTGGATTTTCAATGAAGAATTGAGACCTGTAAGGATGGAAGAGCTCCCCCCAAATGAGTTCTTTTTTGATAAGAAGAGAAAAGATGTGGTAAAAAGAGAATTCTACTAGGAAGTAGAATCAACAGCCAAAAAATTTAAGGTATTGACCGATGGAAAAGATAAGAAGAAAGAGGAGTTTGTGACAGAAATAGCCGGATTGTTAGGGGCATATGCTACAAGAAACCAATTTTCAGTCGGGGTTTTGAAAAATCAATTGAAGCAAAAAAATCGCCTCATCAAAACATTAGAAGCAAAACTAGCCATAACGGAGGACGCTGCCAAGGACCAGGCAAACACAGGAATAGAAGGAGCAACAATGGCCAATAAAAAGGAAATTGAGCTGCTCAAAGCTAAGCTTAAACAAGTAGAGCTGGTAGCTCAGACCAGTCAGATACAAGTAGGCCGACAAAGAGACTTGATAGGACAGCTACATGCTAGAGTGGAAATCGCCGAAAGTAAAGTTATAAATATTGGGATGTTCCAGTCACAGGCGATGGAGATTCGGAGTTGAGTTTCTGTAGCCCAGCAAAGTTTGCTCCCCAAGGTAGAGATAATTCAGGACAACTTCTTACTTGTTGATCAGGTATTGGAAAATTTATCTGTCAGAGAGAGAGAAGATGGAGCAGCTCGGGTCGCATTTCAAGAGGCTGTAATAGCTACAAACAACAGGGGATCAGGAAGTACTCCCAGGTTTTCCATTTCAGAGTAGACCAGAGGAAATATTTTATTGAAAGAATGGGAGCACAGTATATCAGAAGGTAAACTGCAAGCCGAGAAGGTAATGAAATCCTTTGAAGAGGATTTTAGTTCTATAGATGGCAATCTTTTAGGTATCGAAAGCGAGGGAAATGCTGGGACATTGAGTCAAATGAATATAGCGAAAATCTTGCTTGATATAAATGAGAAATAAGAAAGAGATTAGGTCGAAGTCTTACAAGTAACTCTGGTAGACATAATCCAAATAGATAAATGGATGATTAAACCAAGTGTGCAATTATGCACTATCGACACCCTGGACCGACAGATGGAAGAAAGGTTGCCATGATTAGTCAAATACTGTTACATTTTCGAGGCCAATTGTCAAGCATAACACTTTAGGTTGGTATCTCGTCTAGTGGAGAAATGTGTCACTTATACCGAGCAGGTGAAAGTGCAAGCTTCTGGCACCAAATAAAGACAGAGATGAAGAAATGGAATGATCGGTCTCCTTCTTGTCATAACTGAAAATCTTGTAGTGATTGAGATTCCATCGTATGTAAAACTGTATAAATATACAATAGAAAGAAAGAAACAAGGTTGGACCTTTTTGGGTCGATTGTAATAGAGTTTTTTCTCCCCTAAGAATCAATATAAAGCAAATCCGGAGATTCTCGATTCTGTCACGACTGTGTTATGAGTTTGTTTCCTTGTATTTCATACTTAATTTCATTTCATATATGCATCTGATGAATGTTTCGCTATAACTTAGTACAAACTTTACTATAGTGAATTAATTTTTAGTTTTCTATATTGTTTACCATTTTTCCTCTGTACCAGCTATCAGCGGGTATAAGACCAGTGAACACTTTAGATTGCTATATATATTTTATGCTTCAGCAGGTTATTTCTTTATCTTTTTCTTCTCCTATTTATAAGTGAGATTCTCCCTTGATAGGAGCCTTACATGATAGACAACTTAATGTTTTCTTACACCTCATACACTTTTATTAAAATATAACTCAGTTATGGGAAAGAGCCTTTGGTTTGCACCCTATCCTCACTACTGGAGCTATAACTCTCATTTATGCGACCACAAATCGAGACAACATCTAAATTTTTTTGAGATTCTTCTATCTTTCTGTTCCTCTATGACTGTCCCAGTAACAAGACATCCTAATATTGAACCCGGACTATCATATCAAACACACATTGCCTTAAACCTTTTTGATACTATTTTGAAAACAACCACTACACGGGTTGAACTTGAATGTTTGTGGGCAGCAATTGAAAAGGACATAACCATCCAGGAATAGTTGGAAGCTAGAAAACACCAACTCCGAAATCAACCCTAGCTTTCCTTGCCGAAGGTTGACATTTCTTCCTTACCTACCTCTTACTCACTTTCAGATGCCTAGACACTGTGCTTCTAATCCTTAAGTACAGAATCTGGAACAACACATCCTCTGGAGACGTGTCCTTCCACTTGATTATAATTTTTTTGATAGTTTGGACATGGAAGTGACACTTGCACATGTTGAGGACATATTCTAGTTATATGCAAATGGATCCTTCTTCATCTAATTCAGGCAGGATGGTTTGAACCCTGCAATTCCTACCCACCACTTTCTTCAAAAAAGAAACATGGAACATCCGATGTATTTTAGATGCAATTGGAAGTGTCAGTTTTTATGCAATTGGACCAATACGTTTGATAATCTAATAGAGGCCATAAAATTTTGGTTCTGACTTTTGGTGGCCATGTGATTTGAGTGAGGTTTTCTTGTAAGGTTGGAGTTGGAGAAACACCTGATCACCTTCTTGGAAAATAATTTTAGAATGTTGTTGGTCAACCTGTTGTTTCATACAATTTTGGGCCATGTGGAGGTTATTCCTTTAAAGTCGTGAGGGTAGCTTCTCTACCTTGTAGAAACTTATCAATAACCCAGACCTTTGATGTTCCTATAATATATGAAGTTAATATAAGTAGTTGTTGTCCATACATCATCTCATATGGTGTCATTTTGGTTGTTGTATGATAGGAAGTATTGTACCACCATTCTGCCAATGGTAACCACTGCACCAATTGATGTTGTTTGTCTGGGGAAAAATAGTGCAAGTAGGTTTCCTAACATTTATTGAAAACTTCTGTTTGGCCATCCTGCTGGGGCCGAAATGATGTGCTCATGTTCAATTGCGTGCCCTATAATTTAAACAATTCTTTCTAAAATGTGCTGGTGAAAGTTGGGTCACGATCAAACACAATGGATGTTGGCATGCCATGTAGTTCGAAAATTTGATCAATGAAAACTTGCACTACCATAGTGGGCGTAAAAGGGTTTGGTAAGGCACAAAAATGTGCATACTTTGAGAGGTGATCTACCATAACCATGATGACTGATTTGTTTATTACTTTTGGAAGGTCCATGATAAAGTCCATGGAGATGTCAGTCGAAATAGAAGATGGAATGGGTAATGACTATAGAGCTCCTTGGGTCTTGAAAATTTCACCTTTATTGCATTGGCAAGTATCACATTCAATGACAAAGGTAAGGATTCCCTTCTTCATTCCTTCCCCAAAAAAATAACGGCGAGTACAAGAATATGTCTTTTGGAATCCTGAGTGACTTGCAATAGCAGATGAATGCAACTCATTTAATATCTTGGGCTTGTGTGCTGAAGTCAGAGACATAACCAAGTGCTCCTTATACTCTAAGATATTTTCTTGCCAAGTGTAGCCGATGGTCGGGTTAGGGTCCTCCTGAAGTTGTTGAATTATCATTGATATGGTTGGGTGGGTTAGCCACTCTTGGTGAACTTCCTCATTCCAATTAGGAAATGGTAATGATAAGGAAAAGAGGGAACCTTCATCCTCATATTCTCTTGACAAAGCATATACCACTACATTTTATTTTCCTTTTTTATATATGATCTCATAATCATAGCCCAATATTTCGGTCAACCACTTGTTCTATTCCAAGGAGGATAACCTCTGCTCTAGGAAATACTCCAGACTATGGTCAGGGATGATTTTAGGGGCTAAATTTCACTCATGGGCTAATTTTCCATGGTTTTTCCCCAAAAAAATTCTCTATTCTAAAAATGATTTGCCCAAATTCTATAGGATAAAATTATTTTACCTTAAAAATCGTCAAAATTTTATACAAAGTATATAAAATCCTTAGGAATTTGAATATTTTTATAAAAATATCACCAAACATTTATAGTTGGCATATGAAGGATTTGTAAGATTCGCTCAGGTTTCTACATTTTAAAATAAATTTACGTCCTTAAAATCATCCCTGATGGTGATATGTTTTGATCTGAAAATGATGTCCCAATAGATATGGTCATCAAGTGTGCATGACATGGAGAATGGACATCATTTCCTTTTAATATGTAGATTTTCCCAAATTGCGGCCACTCAAAGCCTGGATAGTGAAAGAAATAAGTCTACCTTCTTGTGCTAGAATTGCTCCAATACTAGTGCATGAAGCATCAAATTCCACAGCACAAGTTTTGTTGAAATCAGGGGTTGCTAAGACAGGGGTAGTGCACATGGCCTACTTTAAATATGTGAAGGCTTGCTCTGCTATCAGTGTCCAATTAAATTCATTCTTCTTAAGAAGTTTCGTCAATGGATGGGTAATTTTGGCATAATGGTGGACAAATTCCCTGTAATATCCTATGAGGCCCAGGAAACCCTGAATGTGTTTCAATGTCACGGGTCTCAACCAATCCTGCATAGCTTGAATCTTTTTGGGGTCCACTCTTACCCCCTCATTACCCACAATGTGTCCCAAGTATTCAACCTCACTCACCCCAAAAGAACACTTGACCTTTTTGAAAAACAATTGATTATCCTGTAACAATTGGGGTACTTTGTCCACATAGTGTAGATGGGCATCCCAAGTGCGGCTGTAAATGAGGATTTTGTTGAAGAAAACCATAACAAACTTCTAAAGGTAGGGATTCAAGATTTTATTCATGAGACTTTGGAAGGTATATGGGGAATCACAAAGTCCAAAAGGCATTACCAAGAATTCATAATGGCCTTCATGAGTTTGGAAAGTGGTCTTCAAAATATCTACTTCATTCATCCGAATCTGGTGATAGCCCGAGCGAAGATATAATTTGGTGAAGAAACATGCACTATGGATTTGATCCAACAAATCATTAATGAGAGGAACGAGAAACTTATCCTTAATGGTCAATTTATTAAGGGCGTGAAAATATGGATACATGTGCCAAGAGCCTTATTTTTTTAAGACTATCACAACAGGGGATGAATATGGGCTGGTACTTGGGCGAATTACACTGACCTCTAGTAATTTCTGTACAATTTTTTCTATTTCATTTTTTTGAGCAAATGGATACCGATAGGGGATTACATTAGGGGTTGACTACCTGGAAGGAGAGGGATGTTGTGATCATGCTCACCCCGAGAGGGGGGTAAGTTTGTGGGTGTATCAAAGACCCTATGGTGTTTTTCCAATACCATTTGTAGATCAAGATGTACTATTGGAGATGATTGACCATGTACCTAGATGGCATTAAGTTCAGAAATCACATCACTATGGCCTTTCTTTAGAAGTTTCTCCATCCGGTGAGAATTGATAATTTCAGAGGAGCCAACTTGTAGGCATTGGAGGGTATATGTGTGAGCATCATGAGTAAAACTTCTATATAACTCCTAATCATCCATGGTAATCAATCCCAGAGTGAGAATCAATTCAATACCCAAGACAATATCACAACCACCCATGGAAATGGAAAACATGTGAGTTTTTAGGTTATAATCACCCATTTGGCATTTGACATTCTCATAGTGCCCCCCACATTTCATTGTACCACCATTAGCTATGAGAATTTGAAAATTAGAAACTGGTCTAACAAAGAAATTGACATCCTCATCAACCCTACGATGAATAAAATTATGGGTGCTACCACTATCAATCAACACCATGACTGACCTATGTTTGATGTAGCTCTTTATTTTTAATGTACGGGAAGAAGAAATACCAGTGAGGGCATGGATATATATGACAAGTTCCTCCAGTTCCACAAGAGGTGTGACTAGATCTGGGATGGGGGAAGTTGGCCGTGTGTCCTTTGAGTCTAGGGCCTCACCTGATAGGTTTTCCTCGAAGGATGTGGAAGCTGACCCATCAATTTGGAAGAATTTTTTTTCCAACATTTATGGCTCGATGAATAGTTTTCATGACAGTAATCGCAAATTCCTTGCTTCCGAATGTTAACACATAAATATTTACAGGTTGTCAAAAGTTTTGAGTCATGTCTGATGTAAATAAATCAAGGTGATTTATTTTTAACCTTGTCTCTAAATCTGATCCAAATACATTTTCCTAGTCTTGGTTTCATGATGGTGGTTGTCATTATTAGAAAAAGAAGGAAGGTTCAATCGTCTCTTGTTATTTTCATTTGCAAAGATATTGTTGCAAAATGTTCTTTGCTACAAACTCTCCTAGAATGGTTGGTGCCAAGTTAAACACTTGAAGGTTGATGGTTCAACTTTATGAAGCAAGGGGTAAAAATCATATGCTAGCTACCATTACTTGATATTCAAAATTCCATCATTTTCAAACCATTTTAGTCATCAAGAAATCTATTTTTCTACATGATTTTACATGCTCCAAACCGAACTAGTGTTGCCAACTCTCTATTTTGCATAGTTTCTTTGAAATATGGCTATTCAGGACTTCATTCAGCCTTTTCATCATCATTTCATCCAAGCTTCCAGCTTCAAGTTACATCTTAGCCTCTACAATACCGTAAAACTTACTTGCATCAAAACCCTAAGAAACATTTTTTGTCTTATGATTGTTTACTTGTTGTTTTGGAAGATTTTTTTCATTGCTTATAGGTTGAAGGAAGATTTAGCATGGTCCAATAGAGTATTTTGGAAGGTTGGCACATTTCTTGCATCATATGAAGCCTTTTTGAAGCAAATAGAGACCTACAAAAAAGTTCATAGCTCTATTGTTAGGCGCTGCAAACTAATTTCCTATAACATCTTTCTTTGATGTTTTCATCATAAATTTCGTCACGATCTAGGTTCTTCTGAAATTTGGTGTGGAGATGGAGAATATTACCATTGGCTTGATGACAAACAATCATCCCAACCTAGTTCGTATTTTTGGAGAAAAGTCAAAATTACCATCTATAGGAAAGTTCGCAGTGCATCCTGCATAGGCACTGCAAACTCTAACAGTGTGATAAATCCGAGCTATGGGAGGGATTCCAGATGTCAGGGAAGGTTAGAATGGTTTCCTAGGAGTTATTTTGACATTAGGGACATTCTTTCCATCACCATATCAAGCAACATGACCTATTTCAAAAGGAATTTATCACAATAGACAAGATCCCCAAAAATAGGAATTTGTTATGCTTTTGTTGGAATATTTTGTAACAGACTCCTAAATGGAGGAGGATCCTATGTAGATCCTTGGTTTCGACCTCCTTAGAGTAGAGAGAGATCATTCACCATATATGAAGGGGATTTTGAGAAGGAAAGGGTTGAGTTCATGACTAGAGAGAGCTTGAGAGAGATGCAGGGGCAGTTTATCTGTGTATTTGTAAGCCTGAGGGCATGTGCTGTAGGCATTTCTGTCATTAGAGATTCATGAAAGTTGTGATACCAGACTGTTTTTCTCTTGTTTCCATTCTTTCTTATCATCTTGCTTGAGTAATATTTACATACTTTGAATTTCAAAAGATTCCTTTGGTCAATGGATTCATGAGCTGCAAAGGATTTGTGGTAATTGCTTGTTAATCATTGATTATTGTTCAAGCAATATTTTATCTATCTTTCATAAAAGATCTTTGTTAAGTGGATATTCTTCTTTTTGTTTACCTTCTATTCTTCTACCCATCCTTTCATAATCCTTTTGTATTGTAGGAAACTTGATTGCCTTTGATCTGCATAATGTTATGACTTCATGCCCAATAGAATGCATTTGCAAGCATCTTGCTACCCTCTCTTTTACTATTCTCTTTCTGATCCACCAAGTATAACATGTTTTAATAATTTAAATAAAATGGGTATCGAGATTATCCTCTAGCAATCCAAGGGTGACTGTTAGTGCTAACATTTTTGGCATCGTTTCCGTGGAAGAAGTTGAAGTTTTTCCCTGGGAAAATGACATAGAATAGATCCATGTCTTGATGGTAGACAAGAGCATGGCACTAGCTTGATTGCAATCTTCTACTCGACGACTCTGTTGGGTATGTGTTATATTCTTTGCACGAGTAGTAGTG
>SNQJ01S0018871.1:28062-51335 GCA_010110895.2 Picea sitchensis | reverse complement strand
AATCTTTTTTCCATATTTAAGATGAACATACCTAGTGTTCCTAGCTAGGTTGTACCAAGGATTATACGAACATTAGGGTTGGTCATTTTTGTAACATCAAATTTAGATATGTAATTATAATCGTCAATTGTTACTTGTAGGTTCTTAATTTGTGTCTTGTCAAAGTTGTTTTCAATTATATTTGACTCTAAAATTTATAATTGATTGTCAATATCAACATTGATGTAATTTTCCTCTTATACATACAAATCACAATATTAATATTTTTTCCTTGAATAATTCCTTTGAATTTTAATATATCAAAAATATGTGTTAAAAGTCCTTTATGCATAAACCTTCCTTCATTTAAGTTAAAATCCATTTTTTAAATCCTTCTTACTCTTCCTTTTTTTCCTTCATTTACGTTAAAATCCATTTTGTAAATCCTTCTTACTCTTCCTTTCTTCCTTCATTTACATTAAATTCCATTTTTAAAATCCTTCTTACTCTTCCTTTCTTCCTTCATTTATGTTAAAATCCATTTTTTAAATCCTTCTTACTCTTCCTTTCTTTGAAAATTGAATTTGAAGCCCCAGATTGTGCATACCATTCCCAATAGTGTGGGTGTCACCCCAAGCAATGGTTAATGCTCTTTCATGCTAAGTGAGCGCTCTACCATTTGAACTCAAGGAAATCAATCTGATCCGTAACTCACTTTCACTATTATGGTGATGGTTAATTCTTCGTGCCAGCCTGATCATTTTTGTTCTCCCATCTATAAGAATTGAATCAAAGAGATGAAAGTACAACTATACGATGGGTCATGGATTTGGGTAAGATACAGATTGGGGAAAAAATATCTTGGAAGACCCAGTCAAAGAGAACTCTCTGAGCATTCATTGATTTATTTTATATTTAAGTGTCTGAGTTAATGGGAATGCAGACATTATCCACACTTCGGATCGACCACTACCATGTCCATATTCACTACACACTCTTATAGAGAACAAATAATGGTTTGGGCATAAATTTCATTTCCATTATGATTTGTTCCCTTACAATTTTCCTTCTTGAATTGAAATCCTATCAACCACGGGCTTGCTTTATTTCATAGCTTGATTAAGTATCTTCATGGGTTAGCTGCTTTTGGAGTTCATTATTTACATTGCCCTGGGCCAAATCTTCAATAATTTGGATTTGCGCTTCTTCCAAAACTTGGGTAAGATAAGAGTATTGGATTCTTTGGTGTGGGAATTCTCAATAGTCGTGGAAATTTCTTTATGTAATAGATCATTGGTATGCTCTTATAAATTTTTTTGAGAGATAAGTCCATAATCAACACCAAACCTTGAGGTGTGGATCTCAGACTTTGATAAAATCATGATAAAATTTTATGTGACATGTCACTTCCACTTTTCTTTCAACAATAGTCCCTTTCTTTAGATCATCAAGGAGACAAAGAGCTCCAATTTCAAGATTCAACAGGTCTCCCACAAATCAAGCTCGTAATCAAAGGAGAAATGGATTCAAAATCATCCATGACACTTCAATTCTAGGTATACTTGCAAGTAGTTTTGTTTTGTAAGCTTACTTGTGTTTTTTCGGTAAACGGGTGCATTTTCGGTAGTAGATGACACCCTCCATTTGTTGTTTGCATTGTAAAGTCAGGGTGGAGTTGCAAGAAACCCTATGAGGTCCAATTCTGTCTTTAAAATGGATCGATTTGAGGAACTATTAGAGTTATTAAACATTCTAATCCTCTCTTCTATGGATAATACAGTCACCATTGACAAAACCACTTTGCAGTCTTTTGTAACTTGTTTGCAAGTTACATAATCCAAATCAACACTGCTGCAAAATCAGACTCATCTTCTTGACTGTGCACTTGAGCGACAACATTATGAAATAGTTCTTGTTCAAAACCTTCATTTCAATGATGATGAAGATGATGTTGCCTATTCATACCAATAAATAGCACACCAACAACTCAGTGAGCCAGCTCCAGATTCAAGTAAAGATAAATAGAAAATTCCTCTTTCCAATAGAATCATCAGACCTTGGGAAGAAAACATGCAGAACAAACTAGAACTGGTATCAGATATGAAAAGGATGTCACCTTTCATAATCCATATTACACCAGACTGATATATTTTCAGAATGTTGGACTACTACAAGAAAGTTCACATTCACCTGCTCCAGTTCAAGATAAGATTTCTATATGCCAACATTGTCAGCGAATTGGCCACATGGAGGATCAGTGCTTTGATATTCATCATTGCAAGCATTATAGAAAACAAAACCATAATTAAAATAAGTGTTTCAAATGAAATACAACTGTAAGAGTAAAGAACCACTATGGGTATATGGATTCTTGGAGGTGGTCATCAATAGTTAAAAAGATATGTCACTCATACCAATGAATTCACTCTCGAGTATTGACACATCTTGCAGTGAAAGGATTTTCATCTTCTCGCCTGGTACCTAAAATGGGGGAACAATATCAATGATTGATAGTCAGGATTCCAATTTCAAAGTCCTATCATTCGAGCATTAATAAGCGAGTGTGACAAGCGAGCTTGATTGGTTTGTGATTCTCCTTAAATCACCACTTAGTAGAAGAATTACAACTTCTACTAGACAACGGTTTGTGGTTTCCCTTAAATATCCACTTGGTAGAATACTTTCATCTTATTCTACATCATAGCTTATGGTCATCATTAAACCAACATTAAGAGCACTTCCAATTAGAACAAGACATTAGCTTAAGCTTCTAGCTAACTTAGGAAATGTTTCGGGAACCATTGAACCTAGAGCAGGGTTCAGATTTTGTGGTCATCCTTAAACCACCAAATTGGTTTGTGGTCTTCCTTAAACCACCATAATCATTTGGTTTGTGGTCATCCCAAAAACACCAGATTTAGAGAGCACATTCATCCATCATCAACTTCACACTTCCATATTTCAACTGCCCACTTCCAGACTTCAGCTCTCTTCTTGGACTCATATACACCCCTTTGGATTAAGGGGGGGAATGTTGTAAATGTAATCTATTAGGGTTAGTTACTTGAAAGATATGAATTGTAAAGTAATAGGAAACATCATCGAGAATCCAAGAGACCTTGGAAGTTGAATATAATGGTCACATCAATGTATATATACATGTATCATATCATTAATAAAATATGCATCTAACCCTTATCCTAAATCGTGTGTCCAACATGAAGAAATATTAACAAGAAACATTTAAAGTATCTATTTCATGGGAACTACTCCTGGTATTTAGGAAACAAGTTTCCAGAGCTCCAACATTCCTGAAATCTTTGGAACAAGTATAAAACATTCCATATCCAGTGGGAATAGTTCTGGGACCACAAGATCTAAATGAGAACATTTTAAGAGTGAATTTAGGAGCTGATGAATAGTTCTATGGGAGTTTCCATTATTGGGAGTTTCTGTAGATTCCCTAATTGACAGGGAGCTCCCACATGTGCCTCAACCCGTAGGAAGTAGTAGTATAAAAAAACATTTAAATTTTGTATTTCATATTAATAGACTTCCCATGAAATTGGATTGCATGCAGGTGCTTAAACCTTATCTTTGACATCCTCCCATATGTATGCCTTGAGACCTAATACAACAGGTCTATCTATTGGCCCTCCACCTTTGATATCTAACAAATATCCCACTAAGGATGTATCCAATGAATTATACTTGGCTTGGGATGATGAAGCCATGTATATGGTTAGCATGTTAGTTTTTTCTAACATGGATTTCATGAAAACTCTTTTACAATATATTTCTTTAGGATGCGTGTTCGTGGAAATTCCATCATATCATTTAGCATAACATTGATTTGTTAGAATAGTAGGTGTTCTCATTTCACCCTATACAATAAGGCACAAAGGCCACCCCTGAAAACCTTAACCTAGACAGACAAAATAATTCTAGAAGAAAACCCTAGAACCGATAGCCAACCAAGGTAGCGTACCTCTCTCTAGAGCTAGCATACCAGGCATAAAGTACAAACCATAACCAAAGAGAAAGTCCAAGCCAAAAATAAAATTCCAGTTGCAGCAGTTGTAGCTGCAGCTCCTCTCCAGACTTGCGCACCACTGGTCTTATGAAGTTGTGAGAGAGAGTGTGAAAAATGAGCTCTAGCATCCTCTTATTTATAGTCCTCCAAGTGACCTAACTGGGCCGACTTCTAGTTCTGGAGGCTAATAAATCAATAATAAATATTCTCTTGAGATGACTTGTCTCCTAAAGTTATTATCCAATTTTTTAGGGTTTCTCTTGCTTGTCGAAATATTCTAGTCTCGTCAGGGTTACATGTAGAGTTTAATATCTCCCGCAACTACTATAATATCAACATTCCCTCCTAGCTAGGGAGGTATTAAAGGAAATGGTCTTGATAAAAAACAAACCATTCAACCAGTAGCATCATCGTAGCCACATAAGCTATCTCATGGTCAAATCATGAGCCCCATCATCACTATCAGTATCATCTGATAGCATCAACTACATCATCTCTTCGAAGCCATACTCCATCTGAGTAATCAGGCATTATGCTGAATAAGTCACTCACTCCACATAGTGATACAAGAATCATTCTTTTAATCTGGACATATGTTCTAAAAGAATAATTGTTACAACAGATGTTGGAAGCCATGCCATGGGATACATAGACTATTCTTATAATCCAGACATATGTCCTAGAAGAATGATTGTCCTGGACCATTTTCCACAGGGAGAATTTATGTCCATCAACATACTGACTATCCATCTAGCTGGTAATCATCTCCAACACTAGTGATAGTGTCCATGACAATCAAAACAATTCTATCCAATAGAACACAACTATGTCTATCAATAATAGTACACAACTACTACCCAATGGTACACAACCACTCCTAGTAGCACACGACTACTAACTGGTGACACATAGTACTATCAGTGGATCACATCCACTATAGTAGAAAACAACTAATGTCCAGAGACATACAATCTCCACAACAATCATATCATCTGATATCAACTTGCATAAAACAATATCATGATATAAATTGAGTCATATGGGCCATTCTTCCACTTACTTATGTGAGATCTAGAAAAACATCTACCCTCATAAGGTAAAACATCAGCCATGGGCTATTTGGACTATTCTTCCCAAGTATAGAGGAATAACTATCCATTCTTTCTGAGCCTGGACCATTCACCTAACTAGGCCATTCCTCTTACACTAATCATAGTGAAACCTAGAGAGAATGAGTTTTCCCTAGGGAATGCCTATTCCTGATTGCTGAACCTAGACCATTCATCTAATTGGGCCATTCCTCCAGAACTAATCATAGTGCAACCTGGAGAGAATGAGTCTGCCCAAGGGAATGACTGTCCAGACCATTTACTCTAGAAATGACTTTCCTGTACCAACCTCCAAAACAAACCATTCTTTGAAACTTCTCACAACTATGAACTTTGAAAGAATGAATGCCCGACGAGGCAGACCATTCTACTTGACCACTAATCAGAGTGACTGCCAAGAAGAATGAATGTCCTAGACCATTCCCCCACACTGGACACAAGGGGAATCACTGTCTATGGTACATCAACAATCTATCAAACCATTTTCATTACGAAAATGACTATCCGATCTGGACCATTTTTCGAATTGGAAAATTCTCGTTCGTAAAAAATCTCAAACCACTTTCTGAACTAGAAATGAATTGCTCATCTTGGACCATTTTCTGAAATGGAAAATGACTATCCATAAATCAATAACATATCAATTCTCCCTCCCAATCTGGGAGTAATAACTTCCTTTTCCAATAAGGAATTTGTCTCCACGAGCCCCAACTTTCTCTTAAGTATGCAAACTTTTTATCTTGGACAAAGGATTTAACAAAATATCTGCTATTTTCTCATCTGTGGAGATATACTGGAGAACCACTTCTCTCTTCTGGAATTTATCAAGGAGAATATAATGCTTGATCTCAATGTACTTTGTCCTATCATGGAACATCGGTTTCTCTGAAAGCTTCACATAGCTCTGATCATTATAATATATCATGGTCGAATTCAACACCTGATCAAATGGTCCAAAAATCAACTTATTGCTTCTATACAAGAATCACAAGCTATAATATACTCTTCTTTTGTAGCGCCGATTTCAAGAGACTTATGTTTCCTACTAGATCATGACATCGTGGAAAAGATCAAACTGAAACATATCGAAGTAGCACTTATTTTTTCATCTATACTCCCTACCCAATTTGAATCAATAAATTCATGCAGTTGTATGTCATAATTTAAACGTCCCACAAAACAAATATCTAGTTGAGTATTCTCCAAATACATTAATGAGCCAATCAATTGTCAATAAAGAGACATGTTTATTGGATTAGAGTCACTTCAACTTATTCAGATTTGTTATCATGAGAGTTTTTCCATGGATTAGCAATCCATCATCCCAGACTTCTGAGTAACCATTCTGATACACTATCTTGTCATAGAAAGTTTTCACCACACTTCTACTTTATATGAGATACTCTACATCAAGTTTCTTGAATGCATACAAGGTATTCTTATATCTTCATACATGGGTCTCTTTCTGGTATAATCTTCTTTCTCAATTTCCTTTATTGGGAAGAACAATATTTTACATGTAAATTTCAATTCATGGATATTGCAAGAGGTATATATTGGAACAAAATGTTGTCATAGTCTTCTCCCTCCTTCTAGAAGAATCTCTATTTTTGAATCTCGCAAAGCTTCCATTCATAAGTCTTTTTCACATTTTCTTACATACATTGTTCTTCATCACAAATTCCATTTCTTCTGCTTGATTGCTTCTAGTGGGTTCAAACCAAGATGGTAGTCTTATGATTCTCGATATAATAACTGTTTTTTCTGGATTTTATTTATTTCTTGGAATCTTCATGTTCTTCCTCATGTTCCTCTTTAGCTTTTGGGTCCATGGAGTCTTCTATAGATTCAATGCCCTTCCTTCCTAAAGATTCCAGCTTCTTCCTTTCATCATAGGACCATGGATGTAGATGGACAACCAAGGATACTTAAGACTTCTTTTCAAACAAGAATTATTCTAGATTCAAACTGAACACATGTTGCTTATAATGACTTATACTTTTAATGGTAACATGGACACATACTTCATAATATTCATAGATTCTTCAGTGGATCATATCATTTAGTATTAGCTCCCTCCTAATCCTCGCTTCATGCATGAATGCATGCTCTTCTTTTGGAATTCTATAATCAACTCTGTCCATCTAAGAGAGTCCATGCTTTTGTATGCATCCTTATTGACTTCTGCAAAGTGTCACAAGTATTATTCTAATTTCTTCTTGATTATTGACATCTTTTTTATTTGACTCCTTCTAGGTCTCTTCAAGTTTGATTCTGATTTTGGCTTATCTGGTAGTTGTTACTTATATAATAGATTCCTCAAGAATTTTCCAACGTACTTCATCTTCTTGTAGTCATCATAATAACAATCCTTATCTTGTTATTCTTTCATAGGTATTGTCTCACTGACCATATTTTCTTCTAAGAAATATATATGCATGATATGTACAGAAACTATGTAAACATGGTATGTACAAGAACTATGTTATAGAAGAATATTGTTACCTTGACTAGAAGAAGAAGTTTGTTTCATCCTTCTTGGCTTTCTTTGAGGGTTCCATTTCTCCGACAACTATTGCTTTGTCTGTTTCCTTCCTTTTCTTTAACTTAGGACAATGGTTCCTATAGTGACCATATTTTTGACAGTTGAAGCATTGTATTTTTGACATATCCTTTTCTTGAGTTCATGCCTACGACAAATGCATCCCATGTCTTGGGAAGGCCATTGAGTACTATATTTACCAGTTCCTATTCCGAAACAATTTCTTCAATAACTTGTAGTTGATCTCTTAGCTGAGAGAGATTATCACAAATTATGATGTTATTCTATCATCATCATTCATTTTCATGTCACAGAGCTCATTCATTAGACTCATTACTTGTCCACTTTTTTTGACTCAGAAGAGGTTAGTTAGGGAATTGTACATCTTCTTAGATGAGTCAAGATGAGAGATGTAGGGTATCTAGTGGTCTTTTGCAGAGTCCACTATGATACTCATAGTGTTGATGTCATTTTCCTTGAACTTCTTCATAACTGCAATGTTCTAAGGTTCCTTCTCTTCTCCTTCTTTAAACTGTGATTCCATGATCTCGCCTTTCACGATATCCAACTCTTTATTCTTGGCAAGGATGAGGTCAATCCTTGTCTTCCATGCTATGAAGTTAGATGCCCCTTCTAACTTATTTTCTAACTTCATAGAGTAAGTCATGACTGCTTTGACTTGGTCAACCTTTGAATTTGACCAAAAAATCAAACTTGACGTCTTGGCTTGCTGAGAGTACCAAGAGGTTCCCTAGGCTATCCAGGAATTAGGTAAAGATCTTCACTTAAGGTTCCTTAACAAGAGGGTTAGGGTTTTGTTGTTGCAACAAAACTTTGACTGCAACTGCAACTGTAACTAAGAAAATCCTCCCAATCTGTCTTCCAACGGTTATATTGTCTGAAGATAGTGTGGGCCCATAACCTGCTAGAATAATAGGTGTGATCGTTTCACCATGGAAAATATAGCAACATTGTCACCCAACCATAGGCACAAAGGCCACCTCCGAGCACCTTAACCTTGAAAGAGAGAATAATTCTTTAAGAAAACCCTAGACCCGATAGCCAACCAAGGTAGCATACCTCTCTCTAGAGCTAGCGTACCAGGCAGAAAGTCCAAACCATAACCAAAGAGAAAGTCCAAGCCAAAACCAAAATTCCATTTGCAGCAACTGCAACTACAAATCCTCTCCAGACTTGTGCACCACTGTTCTTATGCAGTTGTGAGAGAGAGTGTGACAAATGAGCTCTAACGTCCTTTTTTTTATAGTCCTCCAAGTGACCTAACTAGGTCGACTTCTACTTCTGGAGGCTAATAACTCAATAATAAATATTCTCTTGAGACGACTTGTCTCCTAGGGTTATTATCCAACATTTTAGGGTTTCTCTTTCTTCCCAAAATATTCTAGTATCGTCAGGGTTACATGTAGAGGTCAATATCTCCCGCAACTACCATAATATCAACATGATTTTCTAGAAATATTATTTTTCTAATAAACATGAATGCATCAATATGTAGAATGAAATAAAGGTGTCCCTCTATCTTCAACCATCTAGATTTAAGAGAGACTAGGAAACCTTTAGATCATAGAAGAAATTGGAGCTTCGAAAACAAGATGTTTTGGCTAAGTTGAGGCTTAAATATATCATAAATGAATTTTATTCAATCTCACCTGATACAACTATTAATTTTTTTTGTTTCATTTTCATTAATATAACTAACTAAATCTTCAATTCCAGAAGGAAAATAGTTGGTTGGGACAAAAGTAAAAACTCATTGGTTGATGGAAGCACGAGTGATAACCAACATGGACAAATAAGACTAGGTGTGTTAGTCAAGAATGATTGGTTATTTCATTTATTTACAGGTGAAAAGATAGGTGGAATAACAAAACATTATTGAAGAGGAAATACTAATGATATGATGGAATATTCACAAACATATAGCATGTAGAAATATCTTGTTAAAGATTTTTTCTAAAATCCATGTAAAAAATAAAATAACATACTAACCATATATAGGGCTTCATCATCCTGAACCAACTATTTTTAATTGGATACATCCTAAGTAAGGTATTTGTTAGATATCACAAGTGGAGGGAAAATATATTTATTCGTTGTATTAAGTCCTGAGGTATACATATGGGAGGAAGTCAAAGATAAGGTTGAAGAACCTACACATAATCCAATTTCATGAGAATTCTATTAATGTGCAATATCAACTTTAAATATTATTTTATACTACTTGGAAGTTGATATTACATATTAATAGATTTTTCATGAAATTTGATTGCATGTAGGTGCTTCAACCTTATCGGGACCTAATACATTGGGTCCATATATTGGCCCTGCACTTGTGATATCTAAGAAATCTCCCACTCAGGATGCATCCAATGAAATTTACTTGGTTTGGGATGATGAAGCCAAGTATATGGTTAGTATGTTAGTTTTTTCTAACATGGACCCAAAAATGAACCAAGGATTCATACTCTTCATAAATTAATAGAAACAACCAGTAGTTGAACCCATAACTCTTCCATTTAACATGCAAATTCAATAAAGAAACTGGAACAAAGAACTCAAATTGAGGAACCGAGACTTATGACACAGACTCCCACCTCAGTAGGGTTTGATGACCTCCCAGTCTTCGGATCTTTCACTCTCCCTGAGCCGAAATGTCTCTTTGACTCCTGCTAGAATTTTCCTGTAATATGACCACAGGTCCTTATGCACAACCCTGCCTGCACGAACTAGCACTAGGTGTGATTTCTGCTGCCACCCGACCATGGTGTTGTGACCATAGTCTCCACCAAAAGGTGTTTCACGTTTCCCGACCTTGGGGGTGTTGGTATGAATCAACCCAACACTCCAAACCCCAAAACCCCGAAATCTGATTTTTCAGATCTATGGTCCAGGCCCTTCCACCAACCAACGGTCCCGATTAAGTCGACGATTCTCCTTTCACGACTTTGGGGAAAGTTCTCAATTCAAACTTCCCAATGACCAATTATCTGATCCATACTCCCACTAGATCGATGGTCCACGTGTCTCCCTATCCAATGACTTGATTCCCCTTTATCGTGAATCAATATTTTCTCGTATCGGTGAATTGGAATGCAGTCTCCTCTGCTCGTCCAAACCTCTGAATCTCGACTTCATGAGATGAACCAACAGATCTTATCCTTCCTCGATCGACGACTCACTATTACTCTTGAGATTTTAACACTGAACGACTCTCAGCCTTATCCTCCTTTCTATTTGACTGGATCCGACGACCCATGAAAAATTGACTCTTCTTCCTCGAAGAGTTTCCACCGTCCATCCAAGCTTCCAATGCTCCTCCACCAACCACTCTCTGATCAATCCTTATGAGCTTTCTTTTTTACAGGTGACCTCGACCTTCGTCTCCCTTTGAACACTTCAAAGGTTATATCCCTTCTGAGCTTGGACTCTCACTGCAACTCCTAGACTCTAAGGAATCCCTGCGTGCACACCTTGTGACTTTTATAATAACCTCTGGTTATTATGATGAATTTCAACTCTGTGAACTCCTCGCATGACATAAGTTATTCAACCACTCCCCAAGTTGAATAAGTCTAAGACTTCAACCGGTCCACACACACCTTGCACAACTCTGTGCGATACTTGCACTTTTGTTGGTATAAGAACAACGATATCTCTCCTGAGCTTTCTGAGCTAAAACTCAGAGCCCTGTCAATGCAATCTATGCGGACCTTCACTGCACTCCTTGCAGGAATTCTCAGGAAGAGAAACAATTGAAACTCATACTTCCTCTCTTACAGATTTTCATACACTCAACATGAAATCATGCACATAAACACAACATTGAAACAAATGCACAACATAGAATAAAAGAAAACTGTAATCTTACCATTCAATAGATGTAAACAGTGACCATGAGAACACCATGAAATTTGGATCAAAGCATTCTCATATTAATCCAGTGCTTCTGTACATGGCTCAATAGCAACAACTATTCTTCATACAACTTCTCATTCTCTAACCCTCGGTGTTTACAATACATAATCATACAATGATACAAGCAAGGGTGTATTTTTACGAGTTTTCCCTCCTATAGTTCTGAGCTATCTTATCAGAAATTAAAAGCTACCTACTTTACATTCATTACAATTAAATGCCTCCATGACCGAAAGATGAGAGCAACGCTCAAGATCTGTTTTACAATAAAAAAACATAAATGCAAATTCATCCTCCTATATATTACATTAATGTTCCTTCATTCAAATTTAAAACGTCTTGAAAATGCACACCGGTGTATATCCAACTATCCTCCACTTGTGCTTGTTGGAGATGCTCCTGCATCATACTCCTCTAGCTGAAAAATTCATGGACTCTTGTCCATGAGCTCCCGCACTGTCTACCTATGTTTCTAGATATCCACTTCACTTTCCCAACTGTCATCCTCAATATGGTGTCCTTTCCATTTTACCAAGTATTCAAAATACGTCTTTCTCTAGATCTTTTTGTTGACTCTCTGATCAATGATCTTTTCTATCTGTGGCTTTTAGTTGCATGCATCTGTTTGACCCATTGAACTTCTTGCTGTTTCTCCTCTATTCCTACTTCGTCTACTCTGTAAGGGTATAAATATTCTATGTTGAATATGGGTGATATTCCTACATCATCCAACAATTCAATTTCGTAAGCGTTGGCCTCAAACTTTCTCAAGATTTTACATGGCCCAATTTTCTTCATCTTCAGCTTATTATATGTTCCCCTTGGGAACCTTTCTTTTCTTAGATGCACTAAAACTAAATCTCCCAATTCAAATTGAAGTTCTCTTCTGTGATGATCTTCTCTATGCTTGTATTCCTGGTTGGAATTCTGCAACCTCTCTTTAATCTTACTATGGAGTTCCTGCATTCCTGCCGACTCAGAAACTTCTCTCAGCTACATTCCATACATTATCTGGAATGGGCTTCATCCTATTCTCTTGTTGGGTGAGTCATTATATGCAAATTCTGCTTGTGGCAGAATCTGATCCCATTCACTGTGATGTTTTGCTACTAAGCTCCTCAACAAGTCCCCCAAACTTCGATTTACTACCTCAGTCTGTCCATCCATATGAGGATGATATGTTGAACTAAAAGATAAATTCATCCCCAAATTCTTCCACAGGGTCCTCCAGAAATGACCAAAAAATTTGGTATCCCTGTCTGATACAATACTCTTGGGTAAACCATTAAGTCTAACAACTTCTTTGAAAAACATATTTCCAATATGTGTTGCATCACTGGTTTTCTGACATGGAATGAAATGTGCCATCTTAGAGAATCTATCGACTACCACAAGTATGGAATCAAAACCCCTTTGTGTCCTCTATAGTCCCAACACAATATCCATGCTTATCTTGTCCCACGACCTCTTTGGTATTGGCAATGGTTGATACAACCCTGTATTCTGTCTTTTCCCCTTTGCATGCTGGAAAATCTTGCATCTGTTCATGAATTTCTTGACATCCGTCCTCATTCCTGGCCAATAATATGAGCCATTCAGTTGTGCGAAGGTTTTATCATGGCTGAAGTGTCCAACCAATCCCCCACTATGTTTTTCCTTCAAGAGGTTTTCTCTCATAGAGAATTTCGGTATACACAACTGACTTCCTTTGAGTAATAACCTGTCCTGAATTAACTATTCAATCCATTGGCTCCTATCTCTGAGAACTAGATTCTCACATGTTTCATAAGCCTCCTCAAAATCTGAATCATCCCTCTACATATCCTTAAGGTTATAAAAACCTAAGGTTTTCACTCTAAATTACTGCAGAATCAAACATTTCCTGCTCAATGCATCAACAACCTTGTTAGCAGTTCCATAAATGTGCTTTATGACAAAAGTAAAGTTCTACATAAACTCAACCCATTTTGCATGTTTTTGGTTCAATTTCTCCTGTTGAGTTATGAATTGTAAAGCATGGTTGTTGCTATACAAGACAAACTCTTTCGGAACCAATTAATGCCTCCATTTTTTCAATTCTTGTATAAATGCATAAAACTCTTTATCATAGGTGGAATATTTCATCTTTGTCTCGTTTAGGTTCTCAATGAAGTATGCAATCGGCTTGTTGTCTTGGCTTAAGACTGCTCCAATCGTAAACCCACTTGCATCACATCTGACTTGAAATGTCTTACTGAAATCTGGAAGAACCAGAACTCGCAGTCCAATTATCTTCTCCTTTAACAACTTGAAACTTCTTTCTGCTTCCTCTGTCCAATGAAAATATTTATGTCTCTTCTTGACTATGTCCATCATGGGTGCACATATCCCACTAAAATTTATGATGAAATTCCTGTAAAAACTAACCAATCCATGGAAGATTCTAACTTCAAAGATACTCTTTGGCGATGGCCAATCTTTGATCGCTTTTACCTTTTCAGGATCCATCCGCAACTCATTTGAAGAGATCACAAAACCCAAGTAAATGAGTTCTTTCTTCATGAACAACAAATTCTTCAAATTTATTAGCAATTTCTCTTGCTACAACCTCCTCATCACTAGAGTTAGGTGTCTCAAATGTTCCTCCTCAGTCTTACTTAAGATCAATATATAATCTATATACACAATTACAAACTTACCAATGAAATCTTTCAAGACTTCGTTCACCAATCTCATAAAAGTAGTGGGCGCATTCATCAAAACAAATGACATGACAGTCCATTCATAAAGTCCTTCATTCG
Source organism: Picea sitchensis (assembly GCA_010110895.2). Lineage (NCBI taxonomy): Eukaryota > Viridiplantae > Streptophyta > Pinopsida > Pinales > Pinaceae > Picea > Picea sitchensis. The sequence goes on along the minus strand of SNQJ01S0018871.1, from coordinate 36,956 downwards.
TCTTGAAGGATGTCTTCCATTCATCACCTTCTCTCATTCTAATATGATGATATCTGCTTTTCAAATCAATTTTTGAAAAAACTTTTCTCCACTCAAGAAATCCATCAAGTCATCCATCCTGGGTAAAGGAAATCTATACATGATGGTGATCTTGTTTATAGCCCTCGAATCTATACACATTATCCATCTACCATCTTTCTTTGGACTTAACACTGTTGGCACAATGCATGGACTCAAGCTTTCTCTAACCAACCCCTTGTCCATCAAATCTTGGACTTGCTTCTTGACTTCTTCATTATCCTACAACGTTAATATGTATGCTACTTTGTTTGGTAAACTTTCCCCTGGTATAAGGTCAATGTGATGGATTATACTTCTGATGGGCGGCAACGAACAAGGTAAATCATCCACTACTATATCAACAAATTCCTCCAGTAGTTCCTGAATTTCCTTAGGTAGATCATCTAATTTGGCACTCGCCAATATGACTCTAGTTTTCTCACCATAGCAAACTGCATATCTTCATCTTTCTCGACTTCATCTAGAATTTCCTTCCCACTCATGCGAAGTATAGTATTGCTTTCTTCTTCCTTCACCTTTTTGTCTTCAATTGGCAGTAACATATGCATTCTACCATTCTTCTCCAAGATGTATGTGTTCTTTCTCCCATCATGAACAACATTTTTGTCATATTTCCATGGTCTCCCCAACAAAACATGACAGACGTCCATGGGAATAACATCACATTAAATATCATCCTTATATCCCCCTATCTTAAATTCAACTAAACACTGTTTAGTGACAATTACCTGATGTCCTTTTTGTAACCAAAAAGCTTTATATGGGCTCAGATGTGCAACTATTCCCAATTCCAGCCTCTTCACCATCTCTGTGGATACTAGAATGTCTCTACTCCCACTGTCTACTATTACCTTGCATACCCTGTCCTTGGTCTTGCAAGCAGTTCTAAATAAACTGTTCTTTTGGACTGGATTTTTCACTTCTTTCTCTGGCTTTAAGAGAATTTTCCTCATCATTAAGGATATTCCGCCTTCTGCATCTTCGGTCTCAACATTTCACCTTTGCACATCCAAAATGTGAGCTTCACCTCCTCCATCTCTTTTCCTATCAGGACATTCAAAATATTTGTGTCCGATCTTTCCACAGACAAAACATTTTATTTCACCTCTTCTGCCCCTTCCTCTTCCTCTTACTCGCAGAAAAGTGTTCCTGTTGGCATATTGTCTTCCCTGTGAACTTCCTCCTCTTTAAGAGTGAGTATGGGTTTCTTCTCTTCTTCCTTAGGCTTTTTTACTCTATCTTGGGCAATTGCCTTGCATCTGCTCTAACTTCTACCTTTGCTTCTTTGTCCTTTCTTTCGCCCCAATTTCTCTTCTGCCTTCAAAGCGATCTGATAAGCATCTTCTACATTCCTGATTGTTACCATGCTCATCTCATCCTAAATGTCATATCTCAGAACATTCATGTATCTAGTGACATTTTCATCATCACTTTCTTGATGACCAACTCTAATGTTTATCTTGTAGAACTCTTTAGTGTATTCCTTCGTTGTCATCCCTTTCTATCTCAAATTATGCATTCTTTGGAACAGATTAATTTGGTAATCTTTGGGTATAAACTTGGCTTTCATCTTTGCAACCATTCTATCCCAGCTTTTGATTCTTTGCTTGCCTTTGCAATGCCTTTCATCTTGTAGTTAATCCCACCACAGTGTTGCATGCCCTTTAAGTCTAGTGATAACATGTTTAACTTTCTTATCTTCCTCGACATCCTCATAGTCTAAGTATTTATCTAGAGCTCTAAACCAATCTAACAACTCCTCAATGTCTAAGTTGCCTTCATACATTGGGATGTCCATTTTTTCCCTGGCACCTATTCTTGCAACAACTCTGAATAGACGTTATTATGTAACATCTTTGGCTACAACTTCTTCTTCATCTCCAGCCTCATTCTCGCTTTCAGCTTCACTGACATCTCCAACATCAGTTGTTCGTCTTTGTGTTGTCTCCATAGCATCTAATCGATCAAGAAGTTATATCATCTCCCTTTCCACGACTAGATCAGGCATAGCTAGCTCTTGACGTCTCCTCAACAACATTGTTGAAATTTGTTCACGCAGAATTCAAGTCACAACCATCCTCTGTCTTCCCTCTACAGAAAACAAAAATTGTTAGCTCTGATACCACCTGACACAGACCCCCACCTCAGTAGGGTCTGCTAACCTCCCGGTATTCAGATATTTCACTCTCCCTAAGTTGAAATGGCTCTTTGAATCCTGTTGGAATCTTCCTGTAAAATGACCACAGGTCCTTATGCACAAACCCACCTATGTGAACTAGCACTAGGCACGAGTTCTGCTCCCACCCGACCATGGTGCTATGACCACAGTCTCCACCAAAAGGTGTTTCACATTTTGCAACCTCAGGGGTGTTGTTATGAACCACCCCAACACTCCAAACCCTGAAACCCCAAAATCCAATTTTTCAGATCTATGGTCCAGGCCCTTCTGCCAACCAACGGTCCCGATTAAGTCGACGATTCTCCTTTCATGACTTTGGGGAGATTTCTCACTTTGAACTTCTTGATGACCAATTCTATAATCTGTAATCCCTCTAGATCGATGGTCCATGTGTCTCCCTATCGAACAAATTGATTCCCCTTTATCATGAATCGATATTTTCTCGTATCGGGGAATTGGAATGCAGTCTCCTTTGCTCATCCAAATCTTCAACTCCCGACTTCACGAGATGAACCAATGGATCCGATCCTTCCTCAATTGATGACTCACTATTCCTCTTGAGATTCTAACACTAAACAACTCTTTCCCTTATCCTCCTTGCTGTTTGAATGGATCCAACGACCCATGAAAAATCGACACTTCTTCCTCGAAGTGTTTCCACTGTCCGTCCAGGCTCCCAATGCTCCTCCGCCAACCACTCTCTAATCAATCCTTCTGAGATTTATTTCTTATAGGTGACCTTGACCTTCATCTCCCTTTGAACACTTCAAAGGTTCTATCCCTTCTGAGCCTGGACTCTCACTGCAACTCCTGGACTCTAAGGAATCCCTACGCCCACACCTTGCGAATTTTATAATAATCTCTGGTTATTATGATGAATTTCAACTCTATGCACTCCTCACGTGACAACAGTTCTTCAACCACTCCCCATGTTGAATAAGTCTAAGACTTCAACCAGTTCGCGCACACCTTGCAAGACTCTGTGAGATACTTTCACTTCTGTTGGTATAAGAACAACGATATCTCTCCTGAGATTTTTGAGCTAAAACTCAGAACCCTATCAACGCACTCTATGCGGACCTTCACTGCACTCCTTGTAGGAATTATCAGGAAGAGAAACAATTTAAACTCATACTTCCTCTCTTACAGATTTTCATACACTCAACATGAAATCATGCACGTAAACACAACATTGAAACAAATGCACAACATATAATAAAATAAAACTGTATTCATACCATTCAATAGATGTAAACAGTGACCATAAGAACACCATGAAATTTGGATCAAAGCATTCTCATATTAATACGATGCTTTTGTACATGGCTCAATAGCAACAACTATTCTTCATACAACTTCTCATTCTCTAACCCTCGGTGTTTACAATACATAATCATACAATGATACAAGTGAGGGTGTATTTTTACGAGTTTTCCCTCCTACAGTTCTGAGCTGTCTTATCAGAAATTAAAAGCTACCTACTTTACATTCATTACAATTAAATTCCTCCATAACCGACAACTGAGAGTAACACTCAAGATCTGTTTTACAGTCACAAAACATAAATGAAAATACATCCTCCTATCTATTACATTAATGTTCCTTCATTCAAATTTAAATTTCTTCAAAATGTTCGCTGGTGTATATCCAGTTGTCCTCCACTTGCGCTTGCTGGCGATGCTCCTATATCAAGTTGTTTGGTTAAGTGGAAGGAAGTTACTGGCATTGAGAAAGTGAAAACTAAAAATTCCTTCATTGATCTATGTTGGATTCTATCAGATCTCCCATTTCGGCCCACCCCTACACAAGAAGACTCTTTGATTCCCTCCTCCTATGCACATAATGGACCAAAATACTAGAGACAAAGGGCCATTGTCCCATATGACACTCGTAGGAAAAAATGAGGGGGTTTAATTGCAAAGTCCCCGTATTGAATGAGAAAGTGTAAGAGCCATGGAGGACACATGCCATCCGTCTTTGTGTGACATTCAGTTGTTGTTACAATATTAATGCTAGTTGGGTTGTGCACCATAGTTGGTTATGGAATGTGGAGGGTGCTTGGAACCCCATTTTTAAACACATAACCCTACCTAAGTGTCAATGCCACCTTAGCCTGGTAATATTCTTAAACATTGATTTCCCTTTTGATATGAAATAAGAGGATTTTGTTGAAGTGTATAGTGAGCCTCCTAATACTCTAAACTAGAGAGATAATTTTTCTCCCCACTGGATTGCTTAGTTACTTGACCATTCTAATAACCAACATTGAGTCTCCTAACACTGTCAAGCTTTCATTCCTTCATCCTTGGAAATGATGAGGCCACACCACAAGAAATGGGCATCCGAAAGGTTTTCAGATACGTTCCCAAGCCCCAAAGCATAATTTAATATCTTATTTCCTCCAGGATCATGAATAACCCCACCCACACTTGCCACTCCTATTGGTGCCTCAATATTACTTTTAAGGTTGACTTTCAAAAAGTTTAATGTGTGATTAAAATTTCACAATTTATGGATGATTGGTGACAAGTCTTTTCTTTCTTCATGCAATTCACCATTACTATTATTCCTCTTAATTAGTCCTAGGGAAAATATTTTTTGAATTTGGGGTGGTGATTACTTGATATTGATGGAAAGTAGTAGTATGTTACAACATGTGGAATAGAGGTAGTGCCTATTTTATGGTGATTTTTTATATGGGAATGACTAAACCCTCTAGCAAAATAGACCAATAGATATGGAATTGGATAATGGATTGGTATACCTAATATCAACATAGAGTTTGGGATGGAAAAATAATTTGTATGAATGGAAGCGGATGGTTGAAGAAGGAGTTGGATTGAACTATAAGTATTGTATGGTGGATACATATGTAATCATGAACTAAATAGGTAGCGGGTACAACAAAATAGATTCCACAAACCCTGAAGATAGTGAATTCGTTGAGTGCACTAATGGATCGATGGCCCAAGTGTTGATCTAATACCAATGTAGAACAATTTTAATCAACCCCTTTGAATTTTAATTATTTATAGATGGTCCCTTTAATTTATTTTATCATTATTATGATTTTCTCTTCAATTTTTTTTGTAGTGGAGTTAATCTTTTCAACAAGAAATTCAAAGTGAAAAATGGCCAAATGTCAATTGTGGTAAAAGACCTCAAGTTCAAAGAAACTCTAAAAGAAATGTTGGTGGGTGGAAAAAATTTGGATCAAACTTGGTCTGGTAAAAGTGTGGTGAAGGGATATAGCATAATGTTGCTTTGATACTGAATGAAATGAAAAAAGTCCATTTGCTGAATATTGAATGAACAACCGAGTTCATAAAATGAATATCCAAAATAAATAGGATAACATAAAATAATCCACATGGATTAAAATAATGTGTTGAATATATAATATGAAATATATATGATATACAATGTCCTACATGACAATATATATACACATTGACTGGTCACAAGGTTAAAGGTTATAACACTTCATTCAGATGTACACTTCATTTATTATTATTCCTATTATTTAATNGTTGGTTAACTTGAGGTTAAAAGTGTATAAATTGTTGGAGTAGTTCACTACTAATCACGAGGCTCTTCAAGATCATATCAACTGCCTTGAAAATCTTGATGAGGACTAGTAGGAAAATTATAATCACTTTGTGGACTATTAGGGTCATGTGAAGAAAGTATTTGATTGAAAGGCTAAATACATATATTTATAAGTGGGATATTTGATCCTAATGTGGGACAAGAAGAATGAGAAATTTGGAGACCATGGAAAATTTGATAGTTTATGGTTGGGACCATATCTCATTGATGCATTAGCCAATCCCAACACTTTTTACCTTATAGGTATAGAAGGGGAAAGAGAAAAACTACCAATCAATGGGAAACATATGAAGTTGTACTTTCCATGAGAGATTTGTGCTCATATAGAATTTAAAAAAAAAGGGTATTTTGGGGGGTTCTACAAGGTACTTAGAGTCATTTCTTACCATTTCCTTTCATTGAATTTTTATTTTCATCTTGTTATCTTTTATTTAAATAGATGTTATGTCCTATATTTCCCTTTATGTCCATTTTCAATCAACTTTAAGTCAATTCCATTTCAATTTTTAGCATAATAATTTGATATTCATATGCATGAGCAATCATAGGGCCTTTGCTGTCCCTGTTTTCTTTCCTTTTTGGCAAATTTTGTTGTTTTGAATCAAATTCCTGAATCTGATATCATACTACTTCTAGTATTTCCTTTATATTTTTTCTACGTCAATATTGGATGAGGGAATCATTCCTTTCACCACATTACCTTGGTTGAGTATTGAATCTAGCAGGCATGGGTAGTTTTGAAGAGACAATTGGAGGAGCCTTGAGTCATCTTGTTGTCTTGTTTATTCATGCTCTTCATTAAGTTGATCTAGAGCCAAGCCTTGTTCGTCATTGTCTCATCCAGGCATAGGGACATGGTGTCATATGGTTTTACTTCATATGTTTTGATTTATGTTGGTTGAATAGTTTTTTCCATTTCCTTTCACTGCTTTTTTTTTTCTTTATTTTCATCCTGCAATATTTTATTTTAGATTTATGTTATCTCCTTTATTTGCATTCTCAATCATCTTTAAATCAATTCCTTTTCATTTTTTAACACAATATGTTTTTCTTCATATGCATGAGTAGCTATGGGGCCTTTTTTTTAAGGAAACACTAATACACCAGGAAGAGGAGACATAAACAATCCACAATAACAAACACATAGTACACAAATATTTACCTTGGAAACCCTTAACTGGGAAAACCAACAATGCTTGAGCATCTCACGCTCCTTCATTGTCTTATTATATTAATAAATAAAGAGTTACATGAGTAACCTTGGTGTACACCTAAGACACAATCATCATCATACTCTCTTGCTTTGTGCAAGAACAACTCTTAGCCAATTTGGCTTACATCTTCATGACCATTACATTGAAGATCACTATTCATCCTAACATTTTACAATATTGCATGATGCCATATTTATAGGCTTTGCAAGATGAAAAACCATAATTAATGGCGCTAAAAAACAATTAAAGATCCATGAAGAGTATTGGATGAAATCCCATGAATCTTGAGATTCTATTACAATCGACTTCCAAGTTGAACTTCAGTCGACTACAAGTCTGTCGACCTCCAATCACTTGGTTGCTACATGAACTTCTGTTGACCTCTCCTCAACTTGTTGGTCGACCACTTCCACCTTCGACTTTATGTTGAACATCAACTTGACTTAACCATCTAGTCGAACCTTTACCCAATCGATCCATATTGACTAGCCAATCGATTGACTGTTATTTCATTGCAAAGAATATAACATTCCCAAAATTCTCCCACTTGTTCTTTTCTTTGCAAAAATAGATACTGAACAATTTGTTCATTGACCCAAGGAAACAATGCCCATTTATTCTCTACACTAAGAGAACTTTACAACACTCACATAATTGGTGAAATAGTCTGCAATGTTTTCCAAAGTGTCTACTTTCTCCAGAAACACCTTGTTTCTTTCCACCATGTCTCTCACGAAATGGTATTGTACATCAATATGCTTCATCGTGGAATGGTAAGCTGGGTTCGTTTCCATAAATATTGCGCTCTGATTGTCACAATTTATCCTCATAGCTTACTGCTGGAACCCAATCTTTGAACACAGTTGATGCAGACATACAACTTCTTTTCTTGCATGGGTATAATTTTTTTTTTTAACTAGAACGGTTATGTTGCATTAATCGGTTTTTAGGCAAACCTGAATCAGAAAGTTACATATCTGAAGAAGGTTGGTGACCTCTAACAGTGCTGCCAACCTTATTGTGAACGTCTTGGAAAACCCATCCCATTTGCTTCTTGAACTAATTCGAGAAAATGACAAAAATTGCCTACATGAATAAATTCTCACAAATTGCGAGCATAGTAGAAGACAAAAGCAAAGCATTAAACCGAGGGGGATGAAAATTTCCCCTTAATGTAGGGGTCCAGCTTTTTATGAGATCCTAAAGAAATGTTGGAGGCCACCTCCTTTTCTCTGCACGCTTTATTGGTCTTTCGCTCTCTGGTGAGGGGTGGAGACAGAACATTGTCTTCCGGTTCAGAAGTTTCCACAGAGGCTGAAGCAACTAGGTCTGCATTGGCAGAAGGTTCCGGAACTGAAGCCTTTTCTGCCATTGTGGTGGAATTCGGAGGGCTTTCGTCTGCTGGGGGGTCTTCCTTAACTGTTGTTTCTTCTGGATCCTGGGCTTCATCCTCCTTCAGTGCATCAAAGCTGTTTTTAGTCTCTAGAGTTGTCTCTACCGTATGGGTGGCCTTTGGGGCCTGGGATAACGGATCCTTTCGCCTTGGCTGCCGTCGTCGATTATTTACTGGCTGAAAATTATCTTCTTTGACTGGTCCCGGCTCCTTGGAGATTGTGGGACAACTTTTTGCGAAGTGACCGTAAGCATGGCACCAGAGGCACTTAAAAGGAATCTGCTCGTAGTCCAGCTCTTGGATGTGGCACCATTCCCCCAGGGAGAGCTTAATGGCATCCGGAAGTCCTTTTTCGAGATTTACCTCAACACAAATACGAGCACAGGTGAACTATTCCCCCTTCGGCTCCGCCCTGTCC
>SNQJ01S0018871.1:10334-27674 GCA_010110895.2 Picea sitchensis | reverse complement strand
GATGAGAGCATTTTCTGTTAGAAGGAGGGCAAGCTTGCAAGGGTCCTCTGGATCTAGCTCCAGAGAGGGGATCTCCTCCATCTTCTTAACAAACTTAGACTTGAGAGAAGCCTTGGATTTAGGTCCTGTTGAACGGACTAACGAATTGAAAGCTTCCAATGGGTCTTTTTCCATCTCGGCGATCGGAACTGGGGCCATTGTAGAAGGCGACGACCACCAGCAAGCAGAAGCCGCAGGCGAGAGGCGATCTACGGCCCTGTACCTGGTCGCTTCTACAGTCAAGACGCGCCCCTCTACAAGAGGACGGGAAAAACGCAGGGGCGGCGAGTCCATTGCTCCAAAATGCGTGCCAAACACGCAGGCGAGAGGGACGCTCTGAAAACCCAAAACGAAACCCCTGCAAGTTAAAAAGCAACCTGGAAACGAGCCAAATCCGACCTGAAGCGATTTAGACCTCGATTTGAAGGTTATTTTCTGCAGATCGATGCCCAGAACACACCCACCACATCGCCCAACGCAAGACTATCTGGCTCGACAGCTACAAATGCAGCTCAGCGCCCCTGCAAACGAAAATCAGAACGGTGGCGGCTAGGGTTTGGGCCCTAGCCGCATTGGCATTTCGTCTTGGTCCATTTTGAAGTGGCTTAAACAATACTATTGAAAGACAAAAAAGTTGAAGGACATGGGGGTGGGCTTTGATCCACTGCATGGGTATAATTTTTAAGTGGTAGTTAAAAATGGATATCTTTGAACTACCCTTAAAAATTATGCCACTTAAAAAGGATATCATCAATGCTTAGGATTTTTTCCTTTGTNGTTGGAATCTTTGGTTTACATCGGGTTCATGGATGGCGCAATCCATCACAATCAGAACCTTGCTTCTGTCACATGGGTGATTTACTTGCCTTTGGGACAAGTGGTTACATCTCGAGGCGCTTGTCTGGGGCCAACAACAAATAATGTGGCTGAGTGTAGCACCATGATCAAAATCCCAAGGGATGTTATTTCACATAGTATCCTATGTTTATAAGTTCACCTAGATTCCTAGTTGGTGGTGTTGTAGATAAATGGTGAATACCATGTGCACGATCCTACCCTACTATGAGGATTCCTTCAGGTACGTCTTATGGAATGAAATTTTACTTACACTATGTATATTCATGTTTCTAGGAAGGAAAATTTCGTATCCAATGCATATGATAACTATGTATTAGATTGGAATTTGTCACATAATTAAATACAGAGGTACACACATAAATGTACATAAAACATTTTCACTTTTACACATAAGTATCGAGGAAAAAAGATATGTATATATATTATTTTAATTTCCATTAAGTACAAAAAATAGGGGTCATAAGTGTCAGACAATTGGCTTAGGTTGATGGAAATTTGGTATGGATTGTTGGTTTTCATTTATTTCAACCATTGAAGAGTGATATTGTAGATTGATGTCAACCCTTGGAGAAAGTTCGATAGCGAATTCTGGTAGTGCAAAGGTTTGGGTAATGGAACTAATGTTGTTTCATGTATAATGGTATGAGTTTTAATATATTTGAAGGTAATAATATTCTAAATGGATATTACATGTCAGTCCATTTCCAATGGTATGTGTAACGTCACATAACTCCTCACGGTTAGAGAGTTATGGCCATGAGAAGTTGGAGAACCCAGGTTTGGGTAATGGACCCAATTTTGTTTGATGGATAATGGTATGAGTTTTGATATATTTTCAGGAAATAATATTCTATATGGATAGTACATGTCATGCCATTTCCAGTGGTATGTGTAACTTCACATAACTCCTCACGGTTAGAGAGTTATGGCCATGTGAAGTTGGAGAACCCTCACGAGTCATCTAGAAGCCCCAAAAGGTCAAAGTAGTCAAAGTGTTTTAAGAGATTTTAGAAGGTAAATAATAAAGTGAATTGATGAGTGTACTATAATTCAAAGTGAATACAAAATAAATTATTTAAATAATAATGTTAATGGATAAATTAGAAGTGGGTTAACCCTAAAATAAGGAAAGTGGGTTAAGATGGTTAAAATGTAACCCCTTGAGGAAGCTACATGAAAGTATAAATAAGAGGCAAGGCTCTCTCATTTTAAACACACTTGATCACATTGAATATCTATAGGTGAATGAGGTAACCAAAGGATATCTAAGCCAAATTTCAGAGGGAAGGTGAAGCAAAGAAGGCCGAAATTCAAGGGAGGATAAATTCTTTTGATGATGCTTTCTAAGGTATGTTATTTACAGGTCATCTCACCATTTTCGCAATAAATTTTTTCTAGAATGATTCAGACCATGAAATTGGGAGTCCATTGAGGAAACATATCCAAGTTTAGTTGTGGTGCAAATTTCATCTTGTGGGTCATTGTATTTTTGGAGTTACACTGCATTTGGAAAATAGGGTTTATAGCTGAGATCGAAACAGTCTAAAACAAGTGTTTGGGAGTAAAAACATCATGACTTCTTCATAATAGATCCAAATTAATAAGACCAATTGTGTTGGTTATAGTAAAATTTTTAATGATGATGTACAATTTTCCAAGATCCATACAACAAATATTAAGATCTTGAGGACGCAGCTCTACAAGTTATCTCTCTCTAGAATAAGCCAAAATTCAACAAGGTATGTCATTTTTTCTATAACTCATTTTCGGGGAGGCTCCAAGTAGTGCAAATCACGGAGGAATTGTATAAAGAGCTCTAGCGAAGAACATTGTGTACCATTTTTTATATCTTTATTCATTACATATACATAGTTATGATTGGCAATTTAGGGTTGTTGATAATCCAAAATTGGTCATGTGAGACTAAGAATGGTTGCTAAAATGCTAGTCTCTTGTTGTTAAAAAGGTTAAGGAAGGTTTGTGGGTATGTGATCATATACACGGGTCTATTACAGAGTTACAAATCAGGGTTGGATGAGTGTTAAATTGAGTAGGGGGCTTTTAGTTTGAGGTACATGTTGAATTACATAGGATTTGAGACAAGTAGTTGATGAGTTAGCTTTATACATGGGAGTGTATGAATTGTATGGTGTTGAAAGTACATCTTGCATGTTGGGTACATGGTTGAGACAAGTAGTTGATGAGTTGGCACATACATGAGGTGTATAGTTGATGATGTTCGTACATCTTGATGAGTCATAGTTGATGAGTAGTTGATACATGATTGGTACATACTTGGTACATGGTTGGAGGAAATTTTTAGTAGTATTGTTGACACATGGTTTATGGATGATGTAGCATAATTGTATTGGTATATTATTAGAAACACATATTGATCTTGGTGATGATTATGAGTTTTTGTGTTATGCTCGGTTGATGCACTTGTTCATGGTACAGGTTGAGGTAAAGGTTGGTGCATGGTTGATGCACTTGTTTATGGTACAAGTTGAAGTACATGTTGGTGCATGGTTGATGCACTTGTTTATGATACATGTTGATTACAGGTTGAGGTATAGGTTGATGCATGGTTGATGTATGGTTAATGTTATTGGTACAGGTTGTTTGGTGCAGGTTGATTGATACAGGTTTACAATAGTATATCTCACAGTGATAGTGTGAAAATGGTTCCATCATTCTACTTATATGTTAGGGTAGTTGGATGGGGTAAGGACATGTGGTTGTAGCCACCTTCCAGTTGTAGTCAGAGAACATAGGGGGTTGTAGTCTCCTTCTGGTTGTAGCCAGAGAATTGGGGAATTGGAGCTTCCCTCAGGTTGTAGCCTAAGAAAATAGGGGGTTTGAGCCTCCTTCCAATTGCAACTGGAAAACAAAGGAAGTTGGTGCTTCCAATGGATGTAATTCTTAAAGGCATATAAGAAAAAACATTCCGTGGTTTTCTCCCGCTTTGGGTTTCCACGTAAAAACACTGATGTACTATGTATGTGTATGATTTCTCATTTGTTCATTGTTTATTTACTTTGAAACTATTGGATGATAATGCTAAATTGATATAACACTTTCATATTGTGGTTAAAAAGGATTGAATTTCTCTATTACAGATTCACCCTCCCTCTCAGTAATCCAACAATAAGTTACAAAATTGGGCCTCTAGCTTTGAATGCCTATCTATATGCCGATACAAAATATGAAATAAAATATATGTTGAGGTCCCTGCCCTTGCATGTGTGTCCCTATAACACATGATGACAATGGCTAGATTCCAGAAGAGTCGCACCCAGACCTGTGGTATACCAACAAATTGCCACTGCACCTGTTCTGATAGATCCTCTATTTGAACCATAGGCACCTGGTGTGTCAGCCTATCCATATTTCTCTAGATGTTTTGAAGGGTTCTCTCAGCATCCCCGCCTAGCTACTCCATACTGCATCCTTTTCGATGATGACATAGGTAACCCTCAGGCTTCCTCGGTCCAATATTTTCACATTTGTTACATTTCGTTAGCTTTTGTTATCCATGCCAAAAATATTTTGGTTTACCTATTAAAATAATTAAAATCACTAAAAATTAAATAAATTAAATAGTTTATTTACTGATCTTTCCCAGCGCAGCACCAGGAGGTACATGCATATCTGGGTATCTAGAAAAGCTTATCCATTCATAGGGATAATCATTGATTTCTATGATTTGATGTTATCACCAATAAAAAAGGCATCGTCATAAGGGTTTGTCAAACATCCACCTCTTAGTGATTATATCAATGCATACCATTGTAGTAAGCATGGTTCATGGAGTCTATGTTGTACCATAAATATTCTATGATTCATTGTAGGAACCCTTTCAAAAAAGAAAAAAGCATAAAATGATGCCATACCCAAAATTATTCATATTCCCATTCTTGCATTCAGTGAGTCGCATCTTCATACTTTGCAAAAATGATGTACTCTAGTCATAAATATTTGGGTCTAAGAATTGCACGACATAGAACATTTGAGGTCTTGATGCCTGGTGAAAAGAGGTGGACCCCAAAATCCTTGTGATGGTCTATAAGATAACTTTCAAGTTTTGTGTATTGGGACTCGACTCACAACTCATTGTGTCCCTGGGGTACAATAAAGGGAGATGTATACTTCAATTGTCATGCTTACCCCCCCTCGGGTACATAGGTTGACCACATCACCTCTCCTTGAGAGCCTTGTAATTAATTAAATGTCTTCAACCTCTAGTTTAAGAGATTGGCCATCCAACAAGAACACATTTGTGTTCGGTTCCCAATAACTGATTAGAAGTTGCATCAATCTATTTTGCACCTGCATGTTAGGGAAATCATAGAATTATTGTAGGACACATTGTTGGAGGGTTGATCTAGGTGGATATCTATGGCCACCCACCTTTTCTAACTGGCTCAAAACAATTTTCTGGCAATTTTGGCAATTTACTATTTTTAGTAGTTTTAACTTCCGAGGCCATTTTGAGGGCCTAAATGAAGGTTTTTTGGGATCAAGCTTCTTAATAATATCTGAAGGCATGATTGAGCCCCCAAAATGAATCTCCTCGACAATAAATTTCCAACGGGCTATCATACGCCTAAAACGGAGATCGTATGCAAAAGTTACGACCCCAGGAAGTTGATGTACTAACTTACCCAAATAGGGCCCACATGACTTTTGATGCTTCATCTCCTAGGGTTAGGTTTTTGGATGTCTAGGGTTTTTGTCATTCCTTTTTATTGTAAAAATTCTTTCAAATCCTCATTGTAATCATATTCTTGTGAATGAGCGCAACCGTCACATCTCTTCTCAGAGATAAGCCGCCACCATTCCAACAAGCTTGTTTCCGCTACATTTTATAGTTTCAACTTATTTCCTCATTGAATAGAAAACCAATTTTACTATATCTCTGTTATTTTGTGTTAAGTACCTGTTAATAATCTGTATTCATTTCGTTTTGCTCCTAAAATCCATCTCAGTGGTATCAGAGCATTCTTCTCCTTGTCATCTTAATGCATGTCCCCAACGAGATTAGAGTACAAAGAGTTGGGTCTCGAGCTTGTTTCTCTTGAGGACAAAAGCTCTTGCATGCCAAAGTGACCTCTCATGGAAGGAGAAAATAAATATGATGGGATAGGAGATCCTTTCAAACTGTTGATTGAGGAAGCCCTCATGCAACAAAGGAACAAGATGATGGATAGTTTTGTGCAAATCCTTTGCCGACTACCAACAGGTGATGCATCTTCTTCAAGCGGAGGCGCTACCCCATTCAAGGTAAAAATAAGCTTTGATATTCCTATATTTGAAGGTTTGATAGATGCAGATGCTGTAGACAAGTGGTTGAATCTACTAGAAGTGTATTTTTCTGTCCATAACTTTTTGAATAGAGAAAAGATTACTTTTGTGCTCTTCAAAGCCATTCCCCATGTCAAATATTGGTGGGAAACCTTCTGTGAGCAAAATGAAACAGAGGAACCCTCATTATTTACAATCATGACCACTTGGGAATCCTTTGGGATGCTATTAAGGAACAATACTACCCTATCAGAAGTTATGACAACTTGTATAACAAATGGACCACACTGCGGCAAGAAAGAGAACAAGCAGTGCCATATTTCACAAATATCTTCCATACCTTGCGCAGCAAGTTGGGTATGAACCCAAATATTCAGAGAGACATCTGGTGCTAAAGTATCACGGTTCTATGCATAGATACATCCATACTGAAATGGAATTTCTGGACATCTCATCCTTGGGAGTGGGCTACCAATATGCCATCAAAATCGAGCAGAATCTCAAACAAAATATGCGACAATTTGGGCCTGGGAACCCCTCACAAAAAAAGCTAGGAAAGGGCTGCCCCAACCCATAGAACAAAGGAAATAGAAAATATGGATAGTATCGGGACAACCATTCCAAGCTGCAAGCAAAGAAGGACACTGAAAAGACAAAGAAAGATACCGGGGAGTGGTGCGACTTCCATAAGAGCCCTTGGCATAACATTGCTGACTGCCGCTCAAGGCAGTCACTGGTGGCCGAAGCGAAATCCTCTGAATCAGATGCAGGTTCTAACTTTGAGCCAGAACCAGAAAGGGGAAGACAGATCATTAATGTGGAACCCAGTGCCACCGTTTCTACCACCAAGCTCCATCCTGGTGAACCAGATGAGCTAGAAGAAGGAGAGCGCCTCTTTCATTCACAGATGTGGGTAAAAGGCACCCTGCTGCACTTCATCATTGATAGTGGTATCCAGAAGAAACTCATCTCAGCAGAGGTCATCAAGCGGCTGGCCTTGTCGACAACACCGTACCCACAACCCTACACCATTGGATGGCTCTGCCAAGGAAGCGATCTCCGCATCAGCCAACAGTTTCAACTATCGTATGACATCAAGCCCTTTAAAGACGAGGTATTGTGTGATGTTTATCCTCTCAAATTTTGTGATGTTCTTTTGGGACAACCTTATTTATGGAAACATCATGCTATATATGAGTCTAGGCCTCATAGTGTTATTATTACTTTGAACAAGAAATTGTTCAGGATACCCAAGGCAGTCCCACCTAGTGCTATTTCCTTGATCTATGTTAAGAAATGTAGGAAGGTCATATCTCAAATGGGGAAGTTTGTCTTCTTCGTGATTCTCTCTCAGAATAAGTGAAAGATCATAGCCACATCCAGGGTCTTTGCGGCTGACCTCTCCACATAGTAGAAGCAAGTAGATAAGGTCATGTAAGAATACTCAAATATCTTCTCCTCACCTATTGGGGTACCTCTATATTACCAGGTCAAATACCCCATCGATCTGAACCCCAATGAACCGCTGCCCAATGGGCCAGTCTATCGTCGTTCTCTGTTAGAGAATGAGGATATCAAGTGACATATCCAAGAACTGCTCCACAAGGGGCACATCCTTCCCAGATCATCACCTTGTGGGAGCCCAATCATGCTGGTACAAAAGAAATATGGAACATGGCTACTCTTCATTGATTACCGGGCTTTGAATAAAATCACAGTCAGAAACCGATAACCGATTCCTTGAATTGACAACCTCCTTGATCAACTCACGGGGGCCAAATACTTCAGTAAGATTGATTTGAAGTTTGGCTACCACCAAGTCTCGATAGAACATATAGACATATGGAAGACCACCTTCAAGTCAAAGGAAGACCTTTTTGAATGGTTGATCATGCCCTTTGGTTTGAAAAATGTGCCAACCACTTTCATGATGTTGATGGACAATATCCTGCGACCATTCACCAATAATTTTGTAGTGGTGTATATGGATGAAATTCTCATTTACATCAAGACTTGGGTCGAACACTTGCAGCATATTCAACAGGTTCTGCACACCCTGCAACAACACAAGCTATATGACAACTTGGAAAAATGCTCCTTCGGCATGGATAGGGTCCATTATCTGGGCTACATCATTGATCAACATGGCGTACATGTGGATCTAGCCAAGATCCAAGTCATCCATGACTGGCCAACCCCAACCACACTCACTGAGCATTGAAACTTCTTGGGACTTGCCAATTTCTACCGCAGGTCCGTGTTGGGATTATCCCATATTTAATGGGCCCTTAGCCAAATAAATAGGGGTGGTGGTAAGGTGAAATTTACGTGGGGCTGGTCCCAACAAAAAGCGTTCGATGATTTGAAGAAATGCTTGTGCTCAACCCTAGTACTTTCACTCCTAGACATGCAAAAACCCTTTGAGATCGAGACAGATGCTTAAGACTATGTTGTGGGAACTTTTCTCACTCAACATGAACACCCCATGGCCTATCATAGTGAGACACTATCAAATGATGTCCGTAAGTACCCTACTTACAACAAAGAAATGTACTCCATTGTGCAAGCCTACCGCCAGTGGAGACACTACATTCTTGGGAAAGAGACAGTCATCCACACTGATCATAAGCCACTACAGTTCATGAAGACACAAGGAAAACTGTAGAAAGACCACCATCAAAACTGGTCCACATACTTGCAGAAATTCCACCTCAACATCAAGTATAAAACATGAAGCACTAATTGCGTCGTTGATTGCCTCAACAGACCGCCAGTCATGACACTCGCCACGATGCTGGAATCTTGCAGCCATGAGACCTATGGATGTCCCCAACTCTATGAGACAGACCCAGACTTCGCCACCACCTACCAAAAGTTGGTGGAAAACGCAGTTGTCGATAATTTCCATCTTCAGGATGGTTTTTTGTGTCGTCTAGGCCATATTTTTGTTCCATCAAGAGAGCAAGCGAAGCTGATCTAGGAAGCCCACTACAGTCGGGTGGAAGGACACTTCGGTGAAAAAAGACAGTGGTGATGCTACAAAAACATTTCTACTGGTTGAAACTTCGACAGGAGGCCAACAAGTATATCAGGTCTTACACTGCCTACGCGATTGCCAAACTGACCACTAAGAAATAGGGACTGTACACCCCTCTTCCTACTCTTGATAGGACATGGGAATCCATCTCAATGGACTACATGTCGGGCCTCCCATCCACCAAGCCAGGAAACGACTGTGTTTTTGTGGTTGTTGATTGCTTTTCTAAGATGGTGATTTTGGTTTCCTGCAAGAAGAACATCACAGCAGAGGCCACTGCCAAGATATTCTTTGAACGAGTCTGGGTACATTTTGGAATCCCACAAACCATTGTCTCAGATCAGGACAGTCAATTTCTCAGCACATTCTGGTTGAGCCTCTGGTCACTGTTGGACACCAAGCTCACCAAATCCATGGCCTTCCACCCTCAGATAGATGGCCAAACCAAGGTCGTAAATTGAATGATTGTGCATATCCTTCACATGTATAATTCAAAGATCCCTCACACATGGGATGAGAGCCTTCCCTATTTCCAACATAGCTACAACTGAGCCCTGCATAGCTCAACTGACCACAACCCCTTTCAGGTGGGGTTGGGATTCCAACCATTGGGTCCCATAGATGTTGCACTTCCCCTTGCGGTCACCTCGACTGACTCATATCATGCTCCAACTGAATCTAACAAAGCCACCTGGTTCATTGAGCGGATCCAACACATCCTCCAACAGGTTCAGGATATCCTACATAAGTCCAATGATAAGTACAAACAACGCCATGATCAACATCGGGTGCCACATAAGTTTCAGGTGGGTGACAAAGTTTGGTTGCACTTGCAGAAAGAACGCTTTACAGGACCCCATCAGAAGCTTCACCCACTCTTTTATGGGCCATACACCATCACCAAGGCCATGGGGGATAATTCTTTTCAGCTCAACATTCCTCCTTTCCTTGTCCTGCACCCAGTGTTCAATGTGGATCTCCTTCGCCCTTATTTCCCAGCATTATTGGACACCTCAGAAGTAGCATAACAACTGAAACCATTAGAGCTCAACCTCAACTGCATACAACATGCATCCAATGATTAGATTTTGGACACATAGATCAAGAGCACTCGACAACAAAGGATCCAACTTTATCGAGTTGTCAAAGCAGGGCAACTCCTGCACCAAGGCAAGTGGCTCACCCGAGGTCAAATTCAGCAGAAATTTCCTCATCTGATGGGGGACCTCAATGAAATGGATACCATTTCTTCCTAAGGAGGGATAATCTATCTAGGTGGATATCTGTGGCCACCCACCTTTTCCAACTGGCTCAATTTTTTTTCTGGCAATTTACTATTTTTAGCAGTTTTAACTTCCAGGGCCATTTTGAGGGCCTAAATGAAGTTTTTTTGGGATCAATCTTCTTAAAAATATCCTAAGGCATGATTGAGCCACCAAAATGAATATCCTTGACAATACCTTTCCAATGGGATATCATACACCTAAAACAGAGATCGCATGCAAAAGTTATGACCCCGGGAAGTTGATGTACTAACTTACCCAAACGGGGCCCACATGACTTTTGGCGCTTCATTTCCTAGGGTTAGGTTTTTGTATGTCTAGGGTTTTTGGCATTCATGTTTATTGTAAAAAGGCCTTTATAGCCTCATTGTAATCATCTTCTTGTGAATGAGTGCAACTGTCACATCTCTTCTCAGAGATAAGCCACCACCATTCCAACAAGCTTGTTTCCATTGCATTTTACAGTTTCAGCTTATTTCCTCATTGAATAGAAAACCAATTTTACTATATCTCTGTTATTTTGTGTTAAGTACCTGTTAATAATCTGTATTCATTTCATTCCACTAATAAAATATGGATCAAGGGCTCCCAAGACCTCTGGGTTGTCTTCGATTTCACTATCAACATACTCATGTTCCCTTTCTCTCCATTGAATCACCATCTTGAAGTTTGCAAGAGAAAAGAAGGAGTTGATCTCTCATTTTTCCAAGTTTTCTTACATATGTGGTTGTCATTAAGAGAAGTTGGGTATACAGTTGGGTATACACACCCCGTGTCACAGGAGAGCATTTACAAACCCACCCCCTCCTTAGAAAAAAATACTAAGTTAAAATTTGCAAAAAATGAAAAAAATATGGATGAATTTGGAGAGGATGGGATGCTTGCTAACTTAGTTCAGACAATGTGCAATTCTGACTCCTGTAGCTCTCATAATGATCTCCAGAATTTTGGAGGGTTTTTCACTCAATTCACACTATATTGGTAAAAACTCAAATGAAATGTCTATTTGGGTTAAATTTCACTATTATACTGAAATTTTAACCACTTTTGTATAATATTTTTTCACTATTTTTTCTTTTAAACACCTAATGAACCAATTTTTTGTACAAGATGACTGTTTGAGTGTAGATTTTGCAGGGAAGATGATTGCAATGGTGTTTTTTGTATTTGTTTATCTATTTTTGTGGCCCTTTTTAGGGAATGTTTCTGTCACTGACATATAGGGTAGGTTCATTTTGCCTTGCAACATGTCATAGACATACAAAGCTACATATATGAAATGACTTCCTTCTTCCTTGGAATACACACAGTGATCAACGTTTCTTCTCACAAATCCCAAAATATGGATGAATGTGTTAAAATTTTGGTATCACATCCTTGGTGGTTTCTTTAGACCATAAAAGGGATCTCATCAGTTTGCAACCAACTCTTTCTTTCCCCTTACTGCAAATACTTCAGGTTTTTCTTTTAGATTTCTTCTTCCAAGTTCCCATGTAGGAACATTGTCTTCACATCCATTTTATCTATTTCAAGATCAAATATTGTAGCCAAAGACATTAGTAGTCTAATGAAAGTTAATTTTGCAACA
The DNA here is from genome assembly GCA_010110895.2 of Picea sitchensis. NCBI lineage: Eukaryota > Viridiplantae > Streptophyta > Pinopsida > Pinales > Pinaceae > Picea > Picea sitchensis. The sequence continues at coordinate 15,565 of SNQJ01S0018871.1, read as the reverse complement.
TGATATAAAATCTCACCAAAGTCGTCTCCATCGACTCGGGAATATCCTTTTTCCACTAGTTGAGATTTGCATTTCTCGACTTGACCTGTTGCGTTCAACTTTTTCTTGAACACTCACTTTCTACCAACAATCTTCCTTGCATCAGGTAATTCAATCAAATCCCATGCCTCATTTTTATACAAGGATTCCATTTCTTTGACCATGGATTCCTTCCAGAGTTTACCCTCTGTAGAGTAAACTACCTCCCTAATCAATCTAGGCTTATCATCAATGGCAGATAATACAAATGCAGAACAAAAATTAGGTGGAATGTATCTTTCAGTTGGTTTTCGTACTCATTCAAACCTCCTTACCACTAGAGTCGATAAGTCCACCTATTCATCTGATTCAATCAACCCATCTAAATTGAATTCCTCATTTCATAGCTCAGCCACCAATTTCTTTATTTTTTTCTCTCTTTGAGATTCTTCAACCCTATAAGTTCCTTCAAATTCCTTGAAGATCACATCTTGACTATATTACACTGTTTTCCTCATCACCGGATCCAACAACTTGTATCCTTTCATTCCATGATGAATATACACTTGATTACCTTATTGTCTAGCTTATTCCTCATGCACAAATGCATCACAATTGAAAACTCTAATATGTGTGAGAGAAGGTTTATTACCAAATCATACCTCATTTGGAGTCATGTCGACTAGCATTGATGAAGGAGAACTATTTACCAACTATCTTGCAGTGTCCACTGCCTCTACCCAAAACTCTTGTGTGAGCCTGACCCCATTGCGCATGCTCCTCTCCTTCTCCATCAACATCTTGCTCATTCTTTTAGAAACTCCATTTTGTTGGGGTGTATATGGTGTGGTGTTTTGGTTTTCTATGCCACATCTCTTGCAGAACTATTCAAATTCTTTTCCATAGAACTCACCTCCCTTGTTAGTTCTCAACACCTTTATCTTCTTATCTATTTGGTTTTCCATAATATATTTAAACTCTTTAAACTTGTTGAAAACCTCAAATTTCTTCCTTAGAAAATATAGCCATGTCTTCCTGGAGAAATCATATATGAATGAAACATAATATAGGGATCATCCTAATGATTAGACCGGTATGGGCCCAAACACATCATTATGTATCAACTCCATAATCCATTTTTTCCTTGTATCTCCAAAAGGGAATCTTACGTGATTTTGTTTTACATATATGCAATGTTCACAAAAGATGACTTCTAAATTACAATGTGGAAAACCTTCGACCATGCCTTTGTTGTGCATATCTCAAAGTCCTTTTTCTCCAATGTGTCCCATCCTCTAGTGCCATAACATGTTCAGGTTGACTCGACGAGACATAGCCAAGTCAGGAACAATTGAGTAAGTTTCTGTTGAATTGGGAGTCAATTTGATTCAAGTCGAATTGAGTCACAGTCGAGTCAACCTTAGGAACAACAATGCTATTGCATCCAGTCGAGTTGACATTTCCCAACAACTTGTGCAAGGTTACAATCCAAACTCCTTTCATTAGAACCATTTCTCTCATGACCATATTGTACAAATCCTTCTAAAATAAAGTGTGCACACTTTCATCACTCATCTTACTAATAAATATTATATTTCTAGTCAAACCTGGAATATGTAGCACACTCATAAGGGTTCTACTCTTCCCATCATGTAGAATTAGTTGAATTCTTCCTTGTCTAGTAATTTTGGTTTTCGAGTAATCCTTTCAAGAATGCATCTCCTCCATATTTCACATATTGACATAACCATTTCTTGCGAGGTGTCATATTAAAATATGCAGCTAATTCAATCAACCAAATCTCATGCTCTGAATATGAACTGGTCGATGCTAGATACACATCCCCTCCTTTGTATAAAGAGGTATTTATTTTAGTCGACTGCTTCTTGTTGGCTTGTAGGCTCATCTCAGTTAATTTTGATTTGCGGTCCCTTTTGTAATGCCCAACTTTATCACATTTCTATCATGTTCTCATTGACTGTACCGAGGATTTATATTTTTCCCTCGACTTTGACTTTACATCAGATAATTTTTCTTTTCCTCTATCAATAGGTTGACCTCTCATCATCAAGGATTCCTTGGTCGATCCTTCCATGTTCTGCTACCTCATTTCCTCTAAAAGAAGGGATGAAACCACATATTCAAGTGTTAGTGTGATTGAGTTACTTCTGATAGCCACAACTAGACTATCCCATGAATATGGAAAAGACAACAACAAACTTATACATTTCTCTTCCTTAGTGATTTTAATATCCACAGAAAATAACTGACTTATTACAATATTGAATGCGCTCAAGTTCTATGTTATTGAGCTCCCATCAGTCATCCTCATAAGGTACAACCTCTTTTGAAGGAACAACTTGTTTACCATGGATTTTGACTTGTACAAGTTTTTTGACATAGACCACAATTTATTTGTCATGTCTTCACCTGAGATGTTCAACAATACCGAATTTGCAAGGAATAGTCGGATTGTACTCCTGACCTTCATATCAATTTTCTCCCACTCTTCCCTCAACATACCTATCGGGAAGGTTGCGGGATCCACACAGGACCGTTGTTCTCTATCTATGAGGAGATCTTCCATTTTAAGCTTCCATGGCTAAACATTTCGATCATTAAACTTGTCAATCTCAATTCTTGAACTACCTACCATTCTTTCAAGCACAAATTTAATATCGTTTCCGTACAAGTCCCACTGGACCTAGGGTTTAACACAGATCCAATATCTATTCAACCTTGCTCTAATACCACTTGTAACAAAGGAACTCTACGATATTTTCCAGAGCTATGATACCACTTGTAAGGAAACACTAATATGTTAGGAAAGTGAAGACATAAATAATCCACAAGAACAAACATACAATTTACAAATATTTACCCTGGAAACCCTTAACCGGGTAAACCAACAATGCTTGAGCATCTCACACTCCTTCATTTTCTTATTCTATGAATGAATAAAGAGTTACATGACTAACTTAGTGTACACCCAAGACACAATCATCATCATACTCTCTTTCTTTGTGCAAGAACACCTATCAACCAATTAAGATTACATCTTCATGACCATTACATTGAAGATCACTATTCATCCTAACATTTTAAATTATTACATGATGCTATATTTGTAGGCTTTACAACATGAAAACCCTAATTAATGGCACCCAAAAATGGTTATATCTCCATGAAGAGTATTGGCTGAGATCTCATGAATCTTGGGATTATGTTATAGTCGACTTCCAAGTTTAACTTCAGTTGGCTACGAGTTCATCAATCTCTAGTGAGTTGGTTTCCACATGACCTCCTATCGACCTCACTTCAAATTTTCAATCAACCACGTCAACCTTTGACTTATGTTGACCATTGACTTGACTTAACCGTCTAGTCAGACCCTTACCCAATTGATCCACCTCGACTAGCCAGTCGATTGACTATTCTTTCAGTACAAATAATATAACATTCCCAACATTGTTGTCCCTGTTTTATTTCCTTTCCAACAAATTTTGTTGTTTTGAGTCGAATTCCCAAATCCGATACCATATTACGTCAAATTATTCCTTGAGGTTTGGTCCAGGTTAAGCCTGGATGAGGAAATAATTCATTTCACTACATTACCTTGGTTGAGTATTGAGTCTGGTAGGCATGGGTAGTGTTGAAGAGATAATATGATGAGTCTTGAGTCATCTTGTTGTGTTGGTTCTTCATGTTCTTTATCAAGTCAACCACTATTTGTCATTGCCTCATCCAACCATAGGGAAATGGCATCATATGGTTGTACTTCATATGTTTCACATTGTGTTGGTTGAAGGATTTTTATCATTTCCTTTCTCCTAGAAGAACATTCTCGATTGAACTCGATATATTATGTAAGGATTTGTCCATAATCTAGAGTGCATTTTTAGTTGTTAGACTCATTAGAAATTATCTTGGATATGACAAGACTAAGAATTATTGGGTTATGATTGGGTGAGCTTCATCAATGTTTTACTTTAGCTCATTTTTCACACTAATGGGCTATGCTCGTGCCTTAGAGCCCATTATCCTCATTGGTGGATTTCTTTGCACTTGGTCATTGTTTTCGTCATTGGCATTTGATAGGTGGCATTCTCCCAATTTGTAAACTTCATCTTATTTTCTAGTGGGAGGAGTGTACATGTTAGGTGGGTTGCAATTTGTAGTTGTATATGGGCATGCATTGTGTTTCCCCATTTTAGTTGATTATCAAATGTTTTAATATTATGCTTATACTGAGAGGGGGGGGTGAATCATATAAAATACTTTTTACTTTATTTAAGAATTCATCGATCAATCATTAACTAAGAAACAATAATCACATATAAACTCTAATCACCATGCAAAAATTTTAACGTGGAAACCCTTGTGGGAGAAAACCACAAAAACTTATCTTTTATAAATGTTTGTAAGCACCAACCTACTGTTACAAACATTGTAGGCAACAGCCTATTGGAGACACCAATATCCTTAGCTAAGCACCAACTCAACAATATGTAGGAACCAACGTATTGGAGACACCAATCTACTCAATTAAGAACCAACTCAATAAGATATGTATAGACACCAATCCATGATCTTCATACACATAGTACTTCTGACTTCACATATATGCTTCATTCCACAGACAATCCTTCAAACCCTAGCAAGCCTCGTGGCATCATTATGAGAATGTAATCACCGATGACAAAATTCACTAATGAAAACATCCACTGGAGACAACATCCACTAATGAAAACATCCAATTACAACAATATCATAACCTCATGGTAACATAACAACCTCATAGCAGTGCACACAACAATGTCACAACCTCATGACAACATCACAACCTTATAACATACATTGAGAATAAGAAAGAGCCAAAGAATTCCCCTTACACTTCTCTTACACAACTATAGATCCCATATAGACACCCTAGTGTCTTTAGCACATATTAGACTTGATCTCTTTCTTGTTTTCTCTAAAAATGTGAAAATCCATCCTATATTTATAGTAATTATGTCCAAAAAAATTGGCTGAGTCGACCTTAATTTTCTCGTTGGGTTGTTGGATGGAAAAACTCATATCTCCTCATTCCTATGGAGTTAGAGGAACTTCCATATACTTTTGAAAATGTATTGGAATAATCTTTACAAACATATAACTTGTGCCCGCATTTGAGTTAGGTATGTAGGTTAAAAATTCCTTCAAAAAATTGT
>SNQJ01S0018871.1:0-10324 GCA_010110895.2 Picea sitchensis | reverse complement strand
CCCGCCATGATCTCCTCTATGGATTCTGTTATTTCAGTCTAGTTCAGGAATTGTAGGCGCCCTTTCTTTAGGCGGATGACCATCAGGCTTTTTGGTTTTCAAGTTGTATCTCTTGGGTGGCCCAACCACTGTTTTATATAATATAAAACCTACCCGTTTCTGTCAAAAAAAAAAAAATTCCTTCAAATATGGGGTATTCAAACTGACCAAAAATAATACTTTCAACAATCTCCATCTTGCAATCCTTATCTTGGAAATATGTAGGCTTGTAATATTTATCTTGGACATCTTGTAGGATCCCCCTATATTTGAAATCAATGAAAACAATATTTCCAAGAAAAGGTACCATACTTTGGGGGGTTCTATAGGGTAGTTAGAGTTAGTTTTTTTCTATTTCCTTTCATTGGTTTTTTAGTTTTATCTTGTTATCTTTTATTTTAGATTTCTGTTATTTCCTTTATTTCGGTTTTGAATTAGCTTTGATTCAATTCCCTTTCATTTTTTAGCACAATAAGTTGTTTTTCATATGCATGAATAGTCACAAGGCCTTTTTTTGTCCTTGTTTTCTTTCCTTTCCCACAAATTTTGTTGTTTTGAGGTTGAATTTTTAAATCCAATATCATATTATGTTTGGTCATTCCTTGAGATTTGGTATAGTTCAATCCTAAATGAGAGAAACATTCATTTATTTTCATTACCTTGGTTAAGTATTGAGTCTAGTAGTTTCATGTCCCCATTTTTGGGTTTCCCCATTTTGTAGTAAAAGGGACTTCTGTGGCTTGTCAGAGGAGAAAAAGGAGTAAAAAGGGGGTCATTTAATGTCACTTAGTTAGGAGATGTTATGTTTTTTAAAGTGACATTATGGAAATAAAGTAACTTTAGATTGATAAGTTACTTAACCATTATTAAAGTGAATTTTAATCTTAAAATAAAAAATTGGAGGTGTTGGCACTGAAAGTCACACTTTGACTGCTAAAGTGTAAGATCAACACCCATCAAAATGTAAAAGGAAATGGAGTTATAACATCTTATAGATCAAAGGAAATCAAGTTTCATACCAGACAAAAGGATTATGCAAAGATGGATAGAAGAATAGAAGGTAAACAAAGAGAATAATATCCACATAATAGAGATCCTTTTTGTAATATAGATTAAAGAGTGCTTGAACAATAATCTATGATTAACAAGCAATTACCACAAATCCTTTGCAGCTCATGAATTCATTAACCAAAGGAAACTTTTGATCTTCAAAATCTGTAAATATTACTCAAGAAATATGACAAGATAACATAATAACAAAGAACACAAAGTCTGATAATAAACTCTCATGAATCTCTAATGGTAGAAATGCTAATTACAACAAGCCCTCAGGCTTACAATTGAGCAAATAAATTGCTCCTCTAGCTCTCTCCTATTTTGGATCAAGAATCCAGCCCACCTACTCTATTGTAAAATGAATATATAGCCATATAGGTGATTTACATATCACCCATTCTAACTCCAACCCATTTCCCAAAATAGAAACAACTACAAACATAAAATGACACGTTTTAACTGATTTTCTGCTTTTCATGAGGAAAAATTCTAAAAAATAGGCTTCAAAACGCCACTTGTAATTCTCAAACCATAATATTTTTGTAAAATATGAGATAGGTTTTTGTACATAATATTTTTATAAATAAAAACCTCTCTCAGTTTCTTTAAATTCATCTCCAGTTGGCCGGAATAGGTGTCACAAAAACATGTCTCAAACACGAAATCACGAAAATGAAAAACATAGGGCTCAAAGATTCTTTCAAATCTCCCAATATGTGACACATGTGTGAAAAATGAAAGAGGTTAATGTTCATGGGTCCATTCTTGACAATAACCTCCTTCATATTTTTAAAATTCATCCTGGTTCACCCGAAAATTCTTCTGGAAGTCAACTGTTCAAAAATATCAGTTCAACAGTCTAGAACAAAGTTTTCGCAACACATTCTGTAGCACCACTTCTCTGTATAATATATCTCTAACCATAACACATTTTAAAAAACTGAGAGAATTGTTTTTTATTGATATGTGATGAACAAAAACCTCCTCCGTTTTTCAAAAATAATTTCCCATTTGTTCATAACATAAGTTTTAAGTTAGTCACTCAAAACTGGCAGAAGCGTCCTTGCAAAATAACTTTGCGAAATTGGTACCGCCCATCATGAATTCAACAATGTGGATTTGGTAGCGCCACTGTGACACAATCATGATAAATTGGTAGTGCCCATCATGAATTCAACTTGGTAGCGCCACTCCTTTGTTTTAGGAAAGTCTCCATTCACATAGGCTTGCTTTTTAATGTGTGCATGGAGTTTCTAACCTGTGTCTTGTGTTGATGATAGGTGCGCTTGGCTCTTGGTCTTGATGCTTGAGGAAGATGGCTCTGCAGAATCTCTTAATTCACCAGTGCTACAAAATAGATCATAAAAATAACCAAATTTTCTAGTGCAAATTCTTGTGCTAACATAGGCTCCATGGGGGATAGAGACCTCCCTGTGAGGCTCTAGGAGCTCTTTTTGTAGCTCCAGTGCCTTAGTGTTGGGTTGTGGATTCATGCTCTGATATATCATGCTGAAGACAACATACTAACAACTTATACGACTCTACTTACAAACATAAAGCAAACACACCTGCTCCTGATGGAGCTTATTTATGTACAAAACCTAAGCTAACTGACTTTTACAATGGGCTAGGTGAAGACAAACTTCCACCAAATCCATTTAAGCATCTTGCTGACATGAGTCTTTATAATGCCAATGACTAACAGAAGACAAGAGGAATATGAAAATAGTTTGAAAACATTACCTATATCTCCTCTGACTGCTGTTGACACAATAAAGTTTACAGGTTCCAAAACATTTGATAAATACAACTCCATATACCCCCCTACAAGGTCATGAAAATGGTGACAAAACACATGGGACTGATAGCATATTTATTCTTCCACTTCAGGCTACTTATTGTAAACTATGGGTAAAAGTGGAAAAATGATTGACGTAGGTGGCTGGTGATCCACTGATAACTGTTGATTTACTTCTGGCTGTGTATAAACAATCTCTTCATGTGCCTCAACTAAGGGTTTCTCTTGGTCAAATCTTCGATTTACATCTTTTGTGACAAGGCCAACCTCTGCATCATCCTCCCTATATTCATAATTATCAAATATAGGATAAGATTGTTGCTCATCATCACTAGAATATTCGTCAAAAATGGGCTGCCCTTCATATTTATGATCAACCTCTAAAACAATAATTTCATCAAGAATATAACTATTAAAAATATCCATTTCAGGAACAACAGTAGCTGTTGCTTCTAGTTGTTCATACACATGATTTTCATCTGAAACAAAGTTATGAATTTTTTCCTCTTCGAAGATAGGAGTATTCTTTATACTTTCATTTGGACAATGAATAAAATCTTTTCATCTTTATATTTGACAGATAAGTCTAACAAATCTTGAGCACATTCTACATATCCCTCACAACAATTATGACAAATAGTTTCAGAGGGATAAAACCTTTTTCAGTCTTCATTGAATACTCTATGGAAATCCTTCAAGGATGAAATGATGGAAGGGGGTAACGAGACATACAATTTACGTGCATCCCCATCCAATGAATACATGAACATTTTCATCAATATATCTTCATGATGGATGTCAAGTTGTTGCATCAAAGCATGAAATTATTGAACATGCTCAACATGTTTTTCATTCTCACCTTCATAAAATATGGGCAACAGACCTTGCCATTCATCAATTTGAGGCATAGGATGTGGATAACCATCTATGGCTAGGAAATTGAGTGGGGAAAACCTCCTGTCCAGGATAGCCTCCATAGCCATTTAATTTGTCTCATTCCAGTGGAGTCACCAACATATTTTGAATAATGGAGTCACCATGGTGAATGTGCAGTCTTAAAGGTGCCCAACTTTAGTCACCATCTAAAGCTGGAGCTGTGCAATGTCGTTCTTCCTAGAGAGATTTTCAATCTGCTCAAATCCATCCTCGGTAGTGGGGCCAAAAATGTTAACGATGAAAGTCACACTTTGAATGCTAAAGTGTAAGCTCATCACCCATCAAAATATAAAAGATAATTTTGGACAAGAGAAGAGTAAAAAGGAGGACATCAGATTGCTGCAAATACATTCCATTGGGCATGGAGTTATAACATCCTACAGATCAAAGGCAATCAATTTTACTACTAGACAAAAGGATTATGCAAAGATGGATAGAATAATAGAAGGTAAACAAAGAGAAGAATATACACATAACAAATATCCTTTCTGTAATATAGATTAAAGAGTGCTTGAACAATAATCTATGATTAACAAGCAATTACCACAAATCCCTTGTAGCTCATGAATTCATTAACCAAAGGCATCTTTTGATCTTCAATATATATAAATATTACTAGAGAAATATGACAATATAAAATGATAACAAAGAACACAAAGTCTCATAAACAACTCTCATGATTCTCTAATGGCAGAAATGCTAATTACAACAGGCCCTCAAGCTTACAATTGAGCAAATAAACTGCTCCTCTAGCTCTCTCCTCTTTTGGATAATGAATCCAAATCCCCTACCGTCTTTCAAAATGAATATATAGCCATATAGGTCCTTTCTATCTCACCCATTCAAACTCAACCCCTTTCCCAAAATAGAAACAATTACAAACAGAAAATGACATGTTTTAACTGATTTCCTTCTTTTCAGGAGGTGAAATTCTGAAAAATAGGCTTCAAAACGCCACTTGTAATTATCAAACCATAATATATGTGTAAAATATGATAGAGGTTTTGTATATAATATTTTTATAAATAAAAACCTCTCTCAGTTTCTTTAAATTCATCTCCAGCTGGTCGGAATAGGTGTCACAAAAACATGTCTCAAACAGGAAATCGCGAAAATGGAAAACATAGGGCTCAAAAATTATTTCAAATATCCCAATCCATGACACATGTGTGAAAAATGAAAGAGGTTAATGTTCATGGGTCCATTCTTGACAATAAACTCCTTCACATTTTTAAAATTCATTTTAGTTCACCCAAAAATTCTCCTAGAAGTCAGCGGGTCAAAAATATTAGTTCAATAGTCTAGAACAGAGTTTCCGCAACACATTCTGTAGTGCCACTTATTTGTATAATATATCTCTAACCATAAATAATTTTAAACAACCAAGAGAGGTTATTTTGTATTTGATATGTGATGAAAAAAAACCTCCTCCAGTTTTCAAAAATAATTTCCCATTTGTTCATAACACAAGTTTTAAGTTAGTCACTAAAAACTGGCAGAAGCATCCTTGCAAAATAACTCTGCAAAATTGGTAGCGCCCATCATGGATTCAGCTATGTGGATTTGGTAGCACCACTGTGAAACAATCATGAGTAATTGGTAGTACCCATCATGAATTCAAATATGTGGATTTGGTAGCACAACTCTTCTGTTTTAGGAAAGTCTCCATTCACATAAGCTTGCTTTTAATGTGTGCATGAAGTTTCTAACCCGTGTCTTGTGTTGATGACATGTGCACTTGGATCTCGGTCTTGATGCTTGAGGAAGATGGTGCTGTGAAATCTCTTAATTCACCAGTGCTACAAATAACCAAATTTTCTAGTGCAAATTCTTGTGCTAACAAGAGAGAAAATAAGGGTTATATTTGATTTAGTCAAAAGGGGAAAATTATATAAGTTACATTTGATTTGGTCAAAAAGGGGAAAATTCTAGAAGGAATGGAGAAAGGACAAAAGGATGGGTAGAGCCTCACTTTGGAATTATTATTTGATTAACCTCTTGTATGGTGCTCTTGGAGCCATTTTTTCGTTAGGGTTTAGAAAAACCCTTCTATTTTTGGTCTTATTTCGGTGGTGCAATATCCACCCTAGCTAGACAAGGAGGAGGATCCATCGAGGATATTCATTGGAGCTTCATCTTGGGTTTGTTTTTAGTTTTGGTTTGTAGTGATCATCTTGGAGAGGTTGTGACACTTGGAGGGTTGGATCTCATATGTTGAGGGGTCCATGATATTATTCCAGGTTTTTGGATTGTATTGTGTGTTTTCCATTGATGTATTGCAGCTGCCATAGAAGCCTTTGGATCATTATATTAAGATATTATTTCATAATAAAATACCACCTATTGTCTCTTCTATTTCTGGTGTATTTGTATTATATGCAATATTTTTGACAAAATGTCTATTAGTAGAATGCATGCAAACTATTTGTGAAAATTTAACAACTAGATTAGAGCATCAAAAAAAATTATTGCACAAAACACTACTACATATTGAAAATTTTACGACGACCACTTGCGACGAAAGTACTCTTTCGTCGCAACATGAAAAATATATATATTTTTTTTCTAAATCTACCCCGTTTTCGTTGCCATATCGACGCCTACAGTTTGACTGAACTGTAATATTCAATTTTCATCGCATAAGCGATGACCCTATATTTCCCATCGCCTATGCGACGAAATTTGATCGTAAAAATTTAGTCAAACTTTACCGTTGAAAATGACCTAAAATAAATAGCTGTAATATATATATATATAACATGAAAAAATATATATATTTTTTCTAAATCTACCCCAAGCTGCTGCCATCGACGCTTCTTGCCAGCTTTGATCAACTGGTATTGATTCAATTTTTCATCGCATAAGCTTATGACCCTATTTCCCATCGCCTATGCTTAATTAAATTTGATCGTAAAATTTAGTCAAACTTTACCGCTGAAAATGACCTAAAATAAATACTTAATATATATATATATATATATATATATATATATATATATATATATATATTTAAGTCATTATCGCCGCATCACATGATGGTGACCTAAAATTGGCCTATAAACATTTGACGATGAAGATGCTATACAATCTTATATAACAACTAATTTTTCTAAAAGGGTATTTTTGTGTGGAAAAATGTCGCAGAACGTTGTTAGAGGTGGGGAAAAGTGCCGGTGAAAAGGGTGATGGTAGATGTTATTTCCTTGCCAAAAATAAATACCGCATCCCATAAGAATTTTATTATAAACAACCACAAAACATCAAGGGAAATATGGTCACATTGATGGCGATCAATGAATATCGCATCATGGTAATTAGCTATATATTTATTATCTTTTTTATTTGTCAATTTTATATAAAATTATATATGTATATATATTGTTTGAATGTTTGCTATAGTATACACAAATTTTGCATGATTGTTTATAATTACAAGTTAGAGTTTCAACCTTCCAAATATTGCACCAAGTATTAGTAGAAATGATGTTGTACAAGCCGAGGAACATCATCATGACCAAGCAAATGAGGATCCTAAGGAAGAAGATGATGGACAAATCAAATGATCCAAGATATAAAGCCAGAAGCGGGATGAGGATGGGGAAAATGCTTGTATTTATGATGAATCTCTATTAGAAAAAGGCAAATAAACAACTTTATGAAGGATCAAGAGCAGATCTTCTAGCGCCTACATTGTTGTCGGGTGAACTTAAAGGTTATGAATAATTTGTCAACACTTGTATGACACAAATACAAAGGTATGTAATATACCATTCATATCAGACATAAATGTTGATTTTTTATATTTGTTTTAGTGTTAATTATTGTGTAAAATAAGAATGCAATTTATACTAATAATATTCTTACATTAACTAGTTGTTTGTTATGTTGTAGATTGTTAGGTGAATTTTTGTTACCATCGTCAACAACATTTTTAATTTCATCGGTGGCTCTTTGTATGCCATTATGAAAGACATTGAAAATGGATTATCAAACCCAGAAGATGCATGTCCTAATGACCATATTATATATTATGTGGACAACATGCTTCAAAACCGAATGTCTGCAATGTCTTATCAGAGATATCGAACCAATCAAGTAACAACAAAAAGGGTGCTCCCTCGAAGGGTCTTCACATATTCCCATAATTTCACTGGCAGTGATTGTTCAGGCATGAAAGCATAGAAAAATTTATGGATTACCATCCACGCAACAGAAGTGAAGATGGTGTTATTCGAATGCATGTAGACATGGTTCTCGTGCATTTGGAAATTGAGGAAAAATGGGCGATTTCAAAGATGAACCCTCGTAATGTTAGGCTTTTCATTGGTAGTCGATGGTGTTAATCCATTCAGAGAAATTAGTTCTATTTACTCAGTGTAGCCTATTATTGTTGATAACAAAAATATGCATTCTCCTTGATGTCAATAAAGAGGGAGCACATAATGTTGACAATGATTGTTCTAGGCATTTGTTTTACTAATTTTGAATTTAACATTTTCATATTTGTTTCACTTTTGCATAATATCTTTGTTTTATTTATTTAATTATATATATTACATGATATCATTCCTTTAGTAATTATGTAATTTCAAACAATTAGGTAAGTACCAAGTTAAAGATATGACCGTATAATTCTTATTGATGAGCTACTAAAGTTATGGGTCAGCATCACCATGTATGACATTTGTAAACCAATCAGTGGAGAAGAAATTTAAATCTCCATGGAATACTTTTATGGACAATTCATGATGCCCCCTAGACTAACACATTTTTGTGGTATGTATAAGCATTTTAATATTTCTCTTTAATACTATACAATATTTTAATGTTATCATGGTAGTTTACTTTTAAATAATATCATCGTGATAATTGTCGACATTAATCCATTTGTTGTAGGTATTCAAACAAAGGGTAAATTTGCATGTCCAAAGGTAATCCTAAGATGAAGTATCATTATTCAAAAAGTTTAGGGAAAGATGGTGTTTGATGAGTATAGGCACCTTCTTCCTAAGAACCACAGTTTCAGACTACTTGTTGTGTGTGAAACTGTCTCATGACAAGTAGATCGAATCTCTACTTGACCTTAACCCTAGACGTAGTGCTTATCATGGACACCTAATTTTCTCAATTCATTCAAGCCTAATGCATGAGAAGGAGAGTAACAAAAGTACCTTCTAATCGACGCTGTCCTCGACACCCGAAGCCAGCCCAATCCTTTGTTCGGCCGAGGTCTGGACAAACAGATACCACCTTCACTTCCTACTCTAAGTTGACATTAGTTGAAAATAGATCTATCACTAAAATGATAAGTTCATGTAACATCGACACAAACTAGAAAGAAATGCGCCAAGCTGTCATATTGATGAGAATAACGACAACAAGACTTACAATCGTAGATGCTAATGTGACAGCTTCATCAAGTCACCTTCGTCTAACCCTTACCTGAAACATTCAATAACCCGGATGACAAAGCAGCCCAATGATTGCCTTCCTTCATCGACGCAGTTTCCTCCAAGATCATGTTTCATATATCCGGGCTTCTTTTCCTCCTCTTAAGGACCATAAGTTTGCGTGATTCCCCCAATTTTCTCTTCACCATTAGAAAGCTTGATTAAATAGACTTGGAGGATTTTAACCATTTGAGTTAGTTTAGAACTGGGGCTTGATAACCTCATCCGATTGAGAGATCTTGACAAAACCAAGAATTCGAGCTCAACCGGCCCCAACTCAATGATTCTCCCTGATTCTTCAATCGGCTAACAATTTACCCGTATCGGAGAGCCTTTAGAAGGCATCGAAAGTGTTGTAATCCATTCAACAAGTCAAGGAAGCCGGACCAAATCTGAGAAGCGCTTCTACCAAGGGGTGGAGAAGCGTTATAACGCTTCTGAGGCATGGTAGAAGGGCGCCGGCGCTCCTCAGGCAGTTTTAGGGGAGCGTTCCCCTTCCAAACCCTTGATTTAGAAGCCCTCTTAGGTGTTAAGAGATGTTTGACTTCAGTGAACCATTTTCTTCCTTCAAACCAAGTATATAAGATGTTTCAAGTGCCTCTTTAGTGTCGTCATTGTGATAACATGATCCGACAACATTTACGACACTCTATATCCAACTTGCGACACTTGCGACAAGTTGTAAGGGAGTTGCGACACTTGCGACAAGTGAGAGGCAATATGCGACAGTTATCCAATTGAGTGATTTTGATGTGTAACAGAATGCCCCCCAAAGTATGAAGTCAGAAGATGCAGGCTGATGACTGAAGTACTTTGTAGATATTCAAGCAAGGGTATAGACTTGGAGAACTTGACGGAAGCTGCACACAAACATCCAACAAATATCATGACATATATCAAAACCCAAGGTAGGCATACCTATGCTTGGGTGATCAAGACTTGCAAGATATGGTCGCCATATAATACACTACGGATCCATAATTGTATTGATAGTAGAGTATAGCCACCAAAGATACAATGTGGATCTATACTGTAGTAACTCAAA
>SNQJ01S0018870.1:105271-120940 GCA_010110895.2 Picea sitchensis | reverse complement strand
TGTAACAACCCTAGATGAATACATGCTTAAGGATTATTATGTAAAATTTATTAGATAATTAATTGTCCTAGTATGGTTTTAATTAAACAATGATTAGTATTAATAATATTAATTGATTATTTATTTATTAATTAATTGTTTTTAAGTTTTGATTAATTAATTAATTAATTATTACATGTCACACTCAATGATATTGGTAATAATTTAAGGGGGGCTTAATAATTTTAAATTGTTTAATTCAAATGCTTTACGTATGCGAGAGAGGATAAGGCATTAAAGAAAAGGATAAGATATTAATGAAGGGGGGATAAGGCATTAAAGAATGGGATAAGAAATTAATAAGGGGGAGATAAGGAAATTAATGAGGGGGAGGAGAGTCGGTGAAGGAGGGATAAGGAAGGGAAGGAGTTTGACAGGAGGTATTCGATGGGAGTTGGGGGATGGATTTGGGAGCTGGGAGTATTCCAGAGAGAAGTGAAATTCATGAGTGGTATTGATACATGCACTGGAGTTGCTGGAGGTTTTGGGCACGGAGGGGCAGGATATCCGTTGATATCCTGGGGCTAGGGAGCTGCCTAGTTGGCAGGGAGGACGATTTTGGGTAGTGTTCATAAACGATCAAGGAAGCAAGCTGTAGACAACAGGAGGGATATATAGCATCAGGTTCAGGTATTTACCAAGAATTATGAATTGTTTTTATATTAATTTGTTATTAAATTTTATTATTATTGATGAATTGATTACGAATGTGCTAAATGATGTAATTCATAAATTTTACTGCTCTGTTCTAAATTAAATGTTGTTTATTTAAATTCGGCTATTACACTGCAGGTGGATCTGGTGGTACTGGAGGTGCCTCATCATCTCAACCTTTAGCCTCATCTGTAATTGGTAGTTTGTATAGCCATCAGGTTCCTGTCCAATAGACTACCAACCCTACTATGTTCATAAAAAAGTATGGGATTTTTCAATTCGACGAAGATTCTATTACGACTTCGTGGCATGTATCCTCTCCCTTGAACCTAGCACCTGCTACTCGTCCATTACCAAAATTTAAAGAGAATCTACCTAGGTTTTTCGGAAATAATACAATCACTACAAACAAACATTTGGTAGCATTCTCCAATGCCTGCCACAATATAGGCGCTAATGATAATGACACTTGTATGAGCTTATTTTTCATCTCTCTCAAAGGGAAAGAAGAAACATATTTTTTTTTACCTCCCTCCCAAGATTCTTTCCACTTGGGAAGATTTATTTTACTCGTTCAAGTCCACTTATGGGTAGTCTAAGAGCCCAGCTGAACAACTACGAGAATATAATAACATTGCGTACAAGGACGGTGAGACTATTAAGTCTTTCAACCTTTGTTTCACCAATTTGTATAATCAAATTCCTGAACTTATTCGTCCCCAAAACCAAGATTATGTTATGCATTACTATAATTCTCCACCTTCCTTTTATTGACATAGGCTCGAAGAAAAATATATTGATAATATTGGTTCCACTCTTCATACTTGTCTAGAATATGAAGAACATCTAGAAGGAACAGGTCTCCCCAAGGGGGACTCGGTTAAACAAACGAGCATGCCTGCCCTCCTACAACTTGTACAGGATATGAAAAATTGGATGATATCATATGAACTCAAGCGAAATGTCCCTTCACTTACTCCTTAGGTATCATCTTCTTCCTCACCACCTTTTAGGAATACCAATGAAAACAAATTTCATCCCAAAGCCATCATGTCTCGAAGTTGGTGTAACATTTGCAAAGAAAACCATGAGGAAAGTACTTGTGAGGTAAAGAAGAGTGCCAGAGATAATATGTTTGGCAAAAATCTTGAAACCACCATTGTTGTTCTAGATTGGGCAGAACCGGAAGATGTCATGATCATAAACACTAGAAATAAATCCTATGCTTCGAAAGGAAAATATGATTCCCCTCATACTTCTTCTAGTCCAAGATCATCTTCACAATATGCCATTGTACAAGATACCAAAACTCCTGGAAGTCAAGGAGTTCCCTCCCCTCTTCCCTCTTCCAATTATAACATTCTCAATTAATTGGCTAATATCAAGGCCGATGCTACTCTTTTGGACATGGTTGTCATCCTTGAACAACAAAATCATCTCAAAACTTTTATGGAAGGAAAAGGTTCCACCATAGCCAATATTTCTGAAGAGGCTAAAGAAGAGGATTCTATTGTAAATAAAGTAGGTGTAAATAATTTTAGAACCCTGTAAAAAAACCTCCATTTTTCATTTCTTTAAAAATTATGGATAAAATATCCCATTTTTGCCTAATTGACGGTGGTTCGGGCCCAAGTGTAATGTCGAAAATCATTATGGAAGAACTAGGATTATCATGTACTAATGACAATTCTAGAATCATGCTCTCATATAACAGTCTACAATAGTCGACTATAGGTGAAATCAAAGACGTGACTTTGGTTCTATGTGCACATCCTGAAATAAGGACAACCCTCAACATCTAGGTAATTGACATGTGATTACGTAACTATTCTATCATCTTAGGAATGTTGGAGAAATTTCTATTTTCGACACACTGTTATAGCAAGATTTGCCTCACCATTGCTATCTTGCATAGAGGGCCTTTTTCCATTTCCCTATGCAGACTTATCATCCCTTTTTTATGAATCCAGAGCTAAAAATATACATTTTTCCACATATACGCTCCCTATCAGTGATGCAAGATGCGTATACGCTTCCTGCTCCACTACAACTCGTGTATATTAGGATTTATACCAAAAAATACAAAATGAGGTCGGGTTTCCATGTCACGATAGAAGATCTCTGATCCTTGGCCTTCCATATAATGGAAACGTTCCGACTCAGCCCTTCAGTTGCATTCTGAAGGCTATAAGAGAACAATTCTGAGCTATGGAAAAGAGGAGAAATCATTCAACTTTGAGAGCAAAGTTACTCTAGAGAAATTACTTCATATTGAGTCTGCATCCCTTTGTCCCTCAAGTCTAAACACAATGTTCACCCCCCAATATCTTTCCCTATTGTTGAGAGGACCTCATTGCCTCTTTCCTATGAGCTTGCCTTTGGTGGAGGATTGAAGTGGTGGAGACCCAGTTGGAAGGAAATTGGTTTCTTGGTTTCAAACCATGCCGACACGGAAGTCTGTAATGTTGTCACTTCTACTAATCAATTATTAATAGAAATACTCCTTTCCCGTCCTATTGGTATCTTGCAAATATATGATTATTATCCATGGGTGTGTTTGTAATGTTTATTAATGGATTATGCTATCTGATGTGCTAACCCCTTTTATATTATCACTATGTACTTTCTCTTCTTGTTTGTCGAGAACTTCTTGCAGGTATAAAGCTTTGGGTTAGAGTGCTCAATAGTGGAACATCATCAAACATTGGATCGAGGTAGGCCTCTTCCTTGTATTGCATATTAGTTTATATAGAATATGTTGGAATTGAGTTGATTTCTGCAGTCATACCTGTCTGTTGTGGTTTACCCTTGGCCATAGAGAGTTTTTCCCTTGTAACATAAATGGTGACTCCACTGGGGAGAGATATTCCTTCTAAGGGTTGAAGTACTTTTTATTCTTACATTTCTCTTTTTCCTTTGTATTTCTTGTCTTATCACTGCTTGATAGATTTTGTTCACTTTGAGTCTCAGTTTTCAACCTTTTTCCCTTGCTTGGCCTTTGTTTTAAAGCATATACACTCTTTTTGCCTTGACAGTCACGTATACACACTTGTTGTCTCACTGCACGAAGTGTATATATGCTATGTTCTCCTGAATAGTCGTGTATACCACTTCCCCTTGCTTGTTTGCTTGGTTTAGTGACTGTTGGGTGATATTTGAAAATTGTTGAGCCTTCTTAGGTCTCTATAGTGCATGTTGAGATTATCTGGGATGACAGGAAACTTGTTTGGAGTTGAATTTTTGGGCATAGTCTTTCTCTTTGTTTTCCATTTTTGATTTGTCCTCGTTATCTGGGTTGTTTGCTTGGCTGATTGGTATTCTGCTCGAGTTATTGCTTTTATACACAGTAGGATTTATATATCAGGTTTCTCATCATTCCATGCATTTTCTTTTCAGTATATTGAAAATACAAAAAATTAGTCATTTTGCATTGGTTGGCATTTCTGTCTTGGAATCTTTATCATTAGCTTAGCACATTTAGTGAAAGGTTTCATTTTACTTCTGAATTGTAGAGTTGAAATTGAAGACTGCACTGTTCTTATTTAGCATATCATTCATTGAAAAGTTAAAGATGGACTTTTCATTATATTAGTATTTATTTTCTTGCAGAGTCATAACACCATGATTTTCACTTCCATACCCTTTTGAGTAACCACGGCCAATAAAATTTACGCTTTAAACTAAAATTGATTAGTCATGATTTTATTTTTTAGGGTGCACAAACTAGCTTAGGATTTAGTGCCTTGGAATAGGATCTTGTGAGTAAACTTCTCTAAGGCAATTAAATCAACATATGTGTTTGAGACAGGGAGTTGAGAAGTCCATTGTATAATTGGTAATATCAGGAGGCTCCACTCACACCGAAGTTATTCATGAGGTCGTGCAAAGTTAGTTTAAGGGATAACCCCTGGATACTCACCTAGCGTCAGAGATATTTCTGTGGATTTATTCATATTTGGGGATCTTGCTAGTACCCATACCTCTGTGAGAGGCGGTGCTTTCAATGTTTCAGGATTTTCTACCTTACCCATACGGTGATCTGGACTTACGTTTGCTTTCCTGTGCATCGGTTATACAATGGTTTATTAGTTTCTTGAATTAGGTATCGCATAGGTTACTTGCAAGGGTTATTATGCTTGTATCTTGACTCAGATAAGGGTCAGACAAGACACAACCTTTATGGAGGATTACCTCTCCAAGGGGATCTGGCCGACTGGTTTTTAAGCCTACGAGGGCCCTTATAATTGATTATGTTACTTACAAACTTTAGCATGGAGTCTCAGGGCCCTCTTGGACGAGACATACCTTCTTTAGAGAGGGAGGCCACTTAGCCACTTTAGCCCGTTTGCATGCATATTGGTCGTTTGAATTTTTGGTATGCTATTTGACTACTAGTTGGCCTTAGGATATATTTTTATTCGTTGGAGAGTCATAAGTCATCATGGAGTCAGACCAACTTCCTTGCAGGTCTCGTCGATTATTAAAGTTACCACCGATTTTTGAGTTCTTGCCTTCTAAAAGGCATAGAGTTATCAGGAGTGGCACACACACATCCACTTTTCAGACTTGTGGTTCCACAAGGATCAGTACCGAGTCTAGTCTTCAGAACACTAGGAGTTATTTGACTCCCAATCCTACTATAGTTAATGGCACCCCTTCGAAAACTACAACCGTTATAGTTGCAGTGCTAGAGGCTTATTCCGGTACTATGGCTCAGCCTGTAGTTAATGCTTCCTCTCTTGCATCAAACCCTTTTGGGGGTTTAGGTCACTCGCCGAGTTACAATGTTCATACCATCCCTATGGCCTCTAGTCCATTTTCTTATGGTATGCCTAACTTCACTTCGTAATTTTCGACTTCCATCCTAGCTGCTGGCCCTAATGCTAGCTTTGGACTTGGGGGCACTACACCTCCTTACACTCATTTCCTGATTGGTGGTTCTCATATACCTTAAGAGAATACTAATGTGGGAAGTGTCCATATTATTAAACCCGAGTCTAATCCTTCTACGGCTAGATGGAACAACCTAGCTACTGGACAAGTTCCACCCTATATCCCTATCCCCTCGGTGCCGATTCTGACCAATACTTTTTGCATGAAAAATCCTCTTCAATCCTTCGGGTTCCCACCTGGAGGAGGTCAGTCTTACACTTTGGGCACTCCCCAACCTGGATCTAAACCAATTGGGGGAAAGTTTAACAACCCTCAACTTGGATCTAATCCACATGGGGGCAACTTTCATAACCCTTATCAGAACATTCCTGCTGGAATGATGCCAAATCCATCTTTTACGAATTAGTCCAAAGGAGGGTCTTTTAATCCCGGACAAGGTTTTGGTCCTTACAAAAATCCTAGATGGAATGCAGTTCCTAACACACAATCCTTCGCGGGAGGATGGGGCCAAGTGTCGCAACCCTGTATTCCCTTTCTCGACACACTTGATTTTCCAGATTTGTCTAAACTAATGAATGACCCAGTGAGTCATGATCTCGCATGGCCCCCTATCCCTACCAAACTTCCATAAAACATTCCAAAGTTTGAGGGTAAGAATGGTGAGGACCCTGGTGACCACGTCACTAATTTTCACCTTTGGTGCTCATCGAATTCTTTGAATCATAATTCTATTAGATTACGATTGTTTCAGCGCACTCTCTTTGGAGTCGCGTCGTAATGGTACATTGAGCTACCTAGGGGGACATATTTATCTTTTCATCATTTGGTGCTAGCCTTTCTCAACCACTTTCAACTACCCATTTATTATGATGTTGGCCTTGAAAGTTTTTCGACTTTACGCCAGGGTACCGACACTCACATCTCAGACCATATCCAGGAATGGCGTAGGCAAAGGCGGTTGGTTAAGACTCCTATACCCTCGACCTTTCTTCTAGAATGGTTCCTAAAGTCTTTACATGCTCTTATTTCAAAGGACGTTGCTACTTCTGAGGTCTTATAGAATGGTTCTTAAAGTCTTTACATGCTCTTATAGATCAACAATTTTATTTGATATATGCTCAGTCTGGGATGTTATACCACCTTCTTCTAGACGCATCATGAACAAATCACGATCCTAAACAAACTCCCGAACCTCATGCTGATGGCATTGTATGGTTCACCAATGTAAAATCCACAGAATCAGAAACGAAGTTTGCTGGAGGGCTAGCCTCGTCTGGATCCTCCAAACCCACCCTATCGACGGATGTACATTCCATGCAATCGTCGAAGAACCCAAATGGTGACCAACAACCAGATGGGAACAAAAGGAAAGTTCGAAATAATCATAAGGGTGGGAAGAATAATAATAAACCCAAGGAAAAAGATAATAATGGGAAACATAATGATAATGTTGGAGAGGGAAAGAAAGAGAAATGTAAGGTGAAGTTTCCTTGTAAACTTTGTACCGATGACCACCTTACACACTTATTCCCCAAACTTGCAGAGGCTGTGAGGCTTTTAAATATACTGCACGTCGTGCTGAAAAACCCATTACCACACAATCAACACTTAGCATCGAGCTCTTCGAATGCCGAAAATTCTTCCGGTGGAAGTCAAAACCCATCGTCGCAAGATGGCGATCATTTTTGCATCAATATGGTCGACACGAAAATTGATATAGCCACCCGCTCTCGAGATTATAGCTCTTCAAAAGATAGTACCAGACTAGAAGTTCCTCCTCCACCCCCATAGATGAAATTACAGATCGAGAAACCAGAGCCACTGCCTAGTATTCCGAAAGGAGTACTCAAGCGCTCTACCCACAACCCTAAAGCTAGATTTTCCCATAACTACTCTATTGTTGAGGATCTGGGCCAAACCCCTTGTGCGATGTTGGCTTTGGAGGTACTCCATCCGTGTCCATCATAGAGGAATGCCTTACTCTCTACCTTAGGAGCTCTAGAACCTTGTGGCTCAAAAGTTATCAAGTTCGATGTCACGTATGTGAAGCCTCGCTTACCCTACCATGTGGATTTTAAAATCCATGTAGAGTATTCCAGGTATACAATCAAATGAGCGGTCGTTAATGAAGGTGATGCCACTTGCGTGATGTCCCTGGTTTGTTGGAAAGCTATCGGTTCTCCGACCCTTTCCAAGTCGTTGAACATGTTGACTGCATTTGATCATCATTCCTTCCGCCCTCATGGTATTCTCCCCGCCTTTTCGGTCGAGTTAGGTGGGAATACAGTAGAGGTGGAAGTAGAGGTAGTTGATGCACCTCTCGATTATAACTTTTTACTAGGTTGCAATTGGACCTATGCTATGGTCACTATTGTATCGTCTATTTTCTGTGTACCTTGTTTTCCTCATCAGGGGGATATCCTAATGATTGACCAGTTATCCTTTGCGTACTCTAGTCCTAATGCATCTGTCGGACCGTCGATCCCTGTGATCGAAAATTCTCAACTGGCAACTGAGAATATCATTGTCGGAATGTATTCTTCCCTCATGGGTACTTTTGAAGTTCATCATGTTTGCGCCATGTCTAGTAGGCCTTCTTCAACCAAAAGGTCCATACCTTTCCGCACT
The DNA here is from genome assembly GCA_010110895.2 of Picea sitchensis. Lineage (NCBI taxonomy): Eukaryota > Viridiplantae > Streptophyta > Pinopsida > Pinales > Pinaceae > Picea > Picea sitchensis. The sequence continues at coordinate 112,726 of SNQJ01S0018870.1, read as the reverse complement.
TCCTATTTTAGTGATCCATGGACCCTACCTTCTCTGACTTCATCGAGTGAAGGATAGTTGCACGCTGGCATGGCTATGCCACTATTGGCAATGAAGATTGCGTATCAAGCCATTCTTGACTCCTCTATCGATCCTGATCCTGTTACCTCACAGATGGACGAGGAGGATCCCATTCTTAGGCCTGTATGGGCCACCTCATTATATTGTTCACATGATTTATTAGATGAGACTTTTCCTTTGGAGGAAGCCATCCTCGAATCCATGAATGGTTCCGAGAGACCTTGGGATGACATGCATCATCGATCTTATTTTCTCCCAATTCTTGAAAGAATCGAGCAATATGATTTTCGATATACCTTGAGTGAGATAGTCAGTCACTTTGTAGTTCTACTTGATACACACAACATTAATGCTAAAGTAAATATGACGAGTATTTCTCCTACCATCTCGATCGATATCTCTCGTACCCCTGGCAAGATTGAGAATGTAAATATAGGTGTAGATTGTTCATCAGAAGAGATTTTGATCTACACCAACCTCTTCAAATAATTTCGAGATGTATTCGATTGGTCATACGAAGAGATGCTAGGGATCGATCCTCATATCGTCGAACATGAGATTAGGACTTATCCAGATGCTAAACCTGTTCGACAATGTCTTAGAGCTGTTAATCCTAGGAAGGCCCCTGCTATTAAGGAAGAGGTGGAGAAGATAATTAATGTTGGTTTCATCTATCTGGTTCCCTTGACCGAATGGGTATCCAACCCCGTTCCTATGAATAAAAATAAAGGAACCATCCATGTGTGTATGGAATTTCGCAACCTGAACAAGTCTTGTCCTAAAGATAACTTCCCCACGCCATTCATTGATCAGATTCTCAATGAGTGTGCAGGAAGCAAAATATTTTCCTTTATGGACGGATTTTCAGGATATAACCAAATCCAGATCAAACCTGAGAACCAACCCAAGATGACATTTATATGTACTTTGGGTACTTTTTCATACCAGAAAATGACTTTCATCCTAAAAAACACCGGAGCGACCTTCCAATGCACCATGACTTTTTCTTTTCACGATCTTAAGCACATAGTCGAAGCTTACCTCGATGATCTTGCTTCTCACTCTCACAAGAGAGTGGATCATGTTACACACCTTCGACTAGTTTTTGAAAGATTTCGTTACTATAGAATCTGGTTAAACCCTCACAAATGCATCTTTTGCGTTAAGTCTGGCCGTCTCTTAGGATTCCTAGTTTTTGAGACCGGGATCATGGTAGATCCTCTTAAGGTTGAGGCAATACTTCAATTGCCTCCCCTGTGGACGATTAGACAACTTCAAGGTTTACAGGGGAAATCTAACTTTTTGCGTCGGTTTATAGTGAATTATGTCAATATCACTAAGGGTTTCATGTGCCTATTGAAGAAAGACACTCTTATCTGGGATGAGTGAGCCCAGGGGTATTTCTACGCTTTAAAGAAAGCCTTAGTATTGGCCCCTCTACTGAAATCTCCTGATTATAGTAGAGAATAATTTTTGTATATTGCCGTGTCTGAAGAGACGATTGGTATGGTTCTAGTTCAGGAGGATGATGAGCTCCATGAGCATGTAATCTACTATCTTAGTCAGAATTTAGTCAGATTTGAGCATAATTACTCTCATGTTGAAAAGATAACTTTGGTTTCCGTTCACGCAGTCCAACATTTACGACACTATATATTTCTTTGCAAGACTACTGTGGTTGTCGATGTCAATCTGTTTCAATACATCCTCACTAGGTGTATCATAGGTGGGAAATATAATAAATGGATTGTCATCTTGCAAGAATTTGATCTCAACTTTGCTTCAGCCAAGTCCAAAAACTCACTAGTTTTTGCAGAGTTAATATCCATTTTTCCATGATTAGATGAGGATGTTATCCATGTTGATTCGTTTGCAGATGAACACATTTTCCTTGTCTTGTCGTCTAACCCCTAGTATTGAGATATTGTTTTATATCTTCAAACCTTGAATTTTACTCAGCGACACTTTGTATCACCGAGGAATAGATAGTATCTTACGTGACTGCTTAAATCACGAGGAAGTCGAGTCAGTCCTAAATGATTGCCACAAATGGGCTTGTGGTGGTAATCTATCTGGGCTTATGATAGCCCAAAACATCCTGCGAGCCGATTACTTCTGGCCCACCATATTTAAAGATTTCATTGAAGCGGTTAAGAAGTGTCACCCCTACTAGGTGTTCACTCAAAAAATGTGCTCGCACCCATCCCCCCTTCACCTAGTCATTACTGTCGGTCCCTTCACCAAGTGGGGGGTACATTTTGTCGATTGCAATCCAACTTCAACTAGGGGGAATCAACACATTATCATGGCTATCGAATACTTTACAAAGTGGGTTGAAGCCATGCCTACCATAAAATCCAATGGGAAGACTGCAACCTTCTTCATGTTCAACCAAATTATCACTCGGTCCGGTATCCCGAATGACATTGCCACTGATCATGGAAGTTACTTTCAAAATAAAATGATGGTATAACTAGCATCCAAGATGGAGTTTAGACATGGTCAGTCATCTCCTTATTACCCCGAGGAAAATGGGCAAGCAGAGGTTGTTAACAAGTCTCTCAAGACCATTTTGCAAAAAACTGTCAGTCAGAGTAATTTCGATTGACACATCATGCTATATCCCATGCTTTGGGAATACCGAACCTCGGTCAAGACTGCCATCGGTTTTTACCCTTTTCAGTTAGTACACGGTGTGGATTCAATACTTCCTGTTGAATGTGAAATCCCTTCTCTCAAGTTGGCAGACGATCTCCTACCTGACACTTCAGATTTAGAGTGACACCTCGTGCACCTAGAGAGTCTTGACGAGCATTGTTGAGACGCCTTTACGACTATCGAAGCAAACAAGAAATGTGTCAAGGTTCAGTACTACAAGTCTGTCTGTCCTTGGTTGTATGTTGAGGGTGAATTGGTCCTCTTGTATGACCAAGCCAAAGAACCACTAGGGGCATGCAAGTTTAAACCCATATGGCACGATCCTTATATCGTGCGACGTGTTCTAGAAAAATGAGCCTACGAGTTGGAATATTATGAAGGGAATAGATTGGCCGAGGCCAGAAATGGGCTCTACTTGAAAAGGTATTATGCTTGAGCCCTAGGCTTGGGCGAAACCCTTTGTATACTAATGTAAATTTGGTGTAAATACATTTTTTTCACCTTTTCTTTTTGTCTTTGGCTTGTGCATCGAGTTTTCCCTTTTGGTTGGCAGATGTCAACGGAGTCTTTGGTCTACCTAAGATTCACAGATGGGTCCAGTCATCATACACAGAACTTGGCTTCCACTGCTTGGGTGATTTACTCACCCGAGGCTCTGTTGGTGTCTTCAGGTGGCATATGCCTAGGGCCATCCATGAATAATGTGGCGGAATATAGCGTTGTCATAGAGCTTTTGCACGATGCCATCTCACATGGTATTCACTCTCTAGAGGTTCACCTAGATTCTCGGTTAGTAGTATGTCAGTTGAATGGTCATTACCATGTGTGTGATCCTACGTTACTTCATCGATTCCTACATGTACGTATTTTAGAAGGACAATTTGATTTTATTACATATTTTCACATCCCTAGAATTTCTAATCATGTATCCGATGCCTACGCTAATTATGTTTTAGATTGGCATTTGTCACATTAATAAAGTAAAGAAAACCATTAAATCAATGTACACATTGTAAGATATGAGTAAAGACGAAGATCCCTCTTTATATATTTCAAACATATATGGTGTTTATATTACAAAATTGGGGCTAAAACCCTCAAAATACATATACAGCTGATATACACATCCCATGACATCTACGCCTGTGGCGCCGGATGCCCATCATGATAGAAAACCACAACGTTTGCGAGACACTAGAAGAGTCGTACCCATGCTCTAGGTACACCAACAACATGTTGTTGCATGGCTTCAGGTAGATCCTCTACCTGAACCATAGGAATCCTCTGTGTCAGATGAGACAGGTTTCCCTACATGTTCTGTAGGACTCTCCCACTGCCTCATCTCCCCAGTGCCTCCATCTATGTCATAAGAATCCCTCTCGCCATTGCGGACCCACATCTGCAATCAAAAGTATCTAGTTAATATTCAAACACCATCCAAAAATATTTTTGTTTCCTTAAAATACAAAAAAATGAAATATGTAAATTGTTTTTACCTATGGCGCCATAAGAGGCCCTTGGTGGAAGCGACATATCTGGGTCTCCTTTGAAATTGATCCCCACATAGAGATATTCGTCCAGAGAGATGATTTGTCTCCACCACCATAAGAAAAAATCATCATTGTAGGGCGTCGTCACCCTACCTCCTCCCTGCCGTTTCATGACTTCGATCCATCGTGCCATAGCTGGATCACATGGTACCCTAGGAAGGATCTCCACTCTAGGTCCCAAACCTGGGACCCTCTCGAAAAAGAAGTTGCAAAGGATAGAGGCAAACCTGAAGTATCTCTTACCCCCCTGCTTGCACTGTGTCAACTGACCTTTCATATTGGTCAATAGTGAGGTACACCAATCGTAGACAGTGGGCCTCGCACACTCCAATGCATAAAACACAAGTGGTCTCGATGCTTGATGCAGCGAGGCCGATCCTATGATCCTAGTAAGCACGAGCACAATAATCTTTAGGCTGACGTTACCTATAGCCCAGATGGGGATTTGACTTCCCACTATGGGAGTCCCTACAACACAGTGGACCTCGATGTACTCCTCGAACTTCATCCCACTCCTTGCCCCCCACAACTTGAGGTCCACAACCTCCCCTCGACATGAAAGTCCGATCAAGAAGTAGATGTCCTCTACTTCGATCCTTAATGGTTGTCCATCAAGAATAAAACCCTTGCTATCAGGATCCCAATAGCCCACCAACATCTCCAAAAACCTGACTTGGGCCCTCATCCCTTTGAGAGCCCAAAAATTGTACAAACCACATCTTTTTAGAGATGCTTGAGCCACCAGATATTGATCCACTGCTGCATCTACCTCCTCATGCTCTCGCTCTCTCCATTCCAACACCATCCTGCAAAAAACAAATCATTTTTGAGTTAGAAACCCTTCTTTTTTTCCATTTGCGTATGTATACGCGGTTTATCTACAAACAGTTGCGGGAAGGGATTCATATACACCCCCTATGGTTCAAATAGAGGCGTATATCTAGTCGTATAAGCGAGCTATCTAGAGAAACTCTCGTATACCGAAAACTCCAAATTGCGCCCTCAAAAAATAACAAAATAGAACCTAATTCAAAAATGTAAACCATTGAATTTGAAGAGGATGGGATGAAGAGTTACTTGATCCAGACGATTTGTGATTTAGTTTCCTATCGCTCTCGCAATCGTCCTTTGAATCCTGGAGGGTTTTTAGTCCAAATTGCACTATTTGGGTAAAAATGAAAATGATACAGTAATTTTTTATTTTATTACTATTTATAAGCTATTTTTACCCACTTGATATAGTTTTACACTATTGTTTCACCTAACAGACTAATTCAAGAATGGTTTTAAGATGGTTTTTTTAGTTTTGACTCAATTTTCTTACGGATTTCAACATCATAGTTGATCGTTCATCTCCTCAGGCAAGTATTGTTAAGTTCCTAACCCGCACATAGGTAGATCAATGTATTCAAATGTAATAAAGGTCAATATTAATAAGGCCTTTCAATAAAATAGAATAAGGCGGATGTAAGAAGACCTAATAGAAGCTTCTGCTTCTAGAAGGATCTTCCTCTAGATGCTTCTCTTAATAGACATATTTAGTATAAATAAGGGTCGAGGGTATGAAAACCCTAGCTTGGAGATTATTGTAACAGAGCATTGCTCAATTGGAGGTTTCCCCCTCGAAGAGGCCTGTGAACATTTCTTTCTGAATCGAAGTGCTATTTCTATTGCTATTCTTATATCATTTCTGTGTTATTGTGAATATTATGCTGGATATTTTACTGTTATTTTGCCATTTCTAGCATTTTATTTCTGTTCTGCATATTTTATATATCTGGTATCTTGCAAGTGGTATCAGAGCACTTTCCTTGGCAGAAATTGTGGGTATTTTTTTTCCAGGGTTGAGACGTATTCTGACATCTTTAAGCCACAGAGATCTGTCATTACGTGCATAAACCCACGGTTGAGGGATTCATACACGCAGGAAATACAAGTGGTTCTTAAGCGCACATCTGTTGTCCACCTTTGTAACCCCTATTGGTACCACTTCGAGTGGTAGCGCATCAGACAACACCTGTGTACGGATCGGCCTAGATTTTCTGAAGCCCTCTTTAGATAAACCTATCAGCCACCAGACTGCTATAGTGTCACCGAGAACAACACTTGGGAAGATACTCTCTAGTACCTGGGTAGTCGGGTAGTACGGCTAAGGGTATGGTATATCCTCCTTAGTTAGGTCCCTGAGATATTGGGACGAGTACTACTGTTGGACCCCACACGTATATTAGAGAGATATAGCACAGGGAAAACCCTTGTCTGTAGAACCCTTGAATACCTAACCCTTGGGGAACATAAACATAAACATAAACAAATTAAATTGGCAAGATCTATTGCCGCGCATCTGTGTTCGGGTTGCCAAGTAAATACACATTTATTTCTAGTTAAGAATTTGGGGATTTCAGCACTGCAACATTCTTTAGACCAAAGTATAACCCCGCAGCTGTAAAAAAAGAAAAAAGAAAAAAAAAAGTCTGGAATTGTTTTCACCATTATTTGAGACCTATTCCATTAGATTCATCTCTTCTCCCTTATCACATTCATCCATATCATTTTTTTGCAAAAATTTCTGACCTCGCCCGCTCCCTTTTCAATTCACCCATCCCCATGGCCCATACCTGTAGCCAAGAACTAGAGTCTTGCTTCAACACCTTGCAATCTGGTTTCCTCGAGACCCAACAAGAAGTGAAACAACTCAGTGCTACTATTGCCTCCCATGATGCATCCATCAATACCACCATAAATGCATCCATGCAGTCCGTAATGGCGGAAGTCAAACATGAACTGACCACCCAGCTTGAATCTGTCTTTGCATCACTCTGCACCAAACTCAAGATCCCTACCGATGACTCTTTTCCCGATGCACATACAAAGACTGAAGGTGAAACTTATTCCCATTCCTTTCAGCCCCATCACTTTCAACAGGACATATGCCTTCTGCAGGTGGATGTAACCAAATTTGATGGCTCAGACCCCACTAGTTGGGTCACCCAAATGGAACATTATTTCTCTCTCTACAACATTACAAATGACTTGGCAAAAATCCGGTATGGTTTTCTCCATCTAGATCAAGAACGTTGGCAATGGTGGCAATGGAGAAAAACTTCCCGTCAAGGGTATATTGCTTGGACCCAATTTGTGACTGAGCTTTATGAACGCTTTGACACTAACACCAACCATTTGGGCC